>VZQC01007048.1:73359-133538 GCA_009823505.1 Rhizomys pruinosus | reverse complement strand
AAAGAAAGGGAAAGAGGGAAAGAAGGAGAAAGAGAGAAAGAAAAAGAAAAGAGAGAGAAAGGAAGGGAGAGAAGGGAGGAGGAAGGAAGGGAAGGAGGGAGGGAGGGAGGGAGGAACTGGCTGGGTATGGTGGCGCACACCTTTTCTCCCAGCACTCTAGAGGCAGAGGCAGGCAGATCTCTATGAGTTCAAGGCCAGCCTGGTCTACATAGCAAGTTCCAGGACAGCTGGGGCTACAGGACAACCTTGTCTCACAAAAGATACACACACACAAAAAGAAGAAATGAAGGAAACATTGGCACTGCACACCCCATAATGAGCACACCTAGGCCCCCACCCTCTGCTTTTAAGCACTATTCTCTCCATGAACATAAGAAGGATTCTTGGGATCAGAGGACTAGGGCACGGAGACATGGTGCACCTGGAGCTCCACACTGGGCCTGACATTTGGAGGTTCTCATGGAGTGGTGGGCGGTGTTCAGAGGATCCAGGACCTATCAGAAAAGATGCGCACAGAAACTCCAGGGCCGCAAACCAACAACAGCGGTGGAATCGAAGCCACTGAGCCCAAGAAGGAATTCAAGGTCCCGGAGACATCAGTGAGGGCAACTGCCCCTCCTCCTCCTGGTGATGCCCCTCGCCAGGGGAGCTTGTGACCCAGGAGCACCATCACCGGCAGCAGCCAGCATGGCAATCTCATACAGGCCAACATTTATGGACGCTGTTGTCTATATAGGAACAAAATGTAACAAAAATGGTTCCTGGAAAAGTGAGGAAAAGACATAATGCGCTTGCAATCGAAAAAATTATTCCAGGGGTAGGGAGCTGGCTCAGTCAGTAAAGTGTGTGCCTGAGAGGGCAAGAGCCAGGGTAAATCCCAGAATCTACGCAAAATCTGAGTATAAGGAGGTCCTGGTGAACCCAGTCATTTTCAGGGACTCACTGACTACTTATTGTTCACTTCCCGAGCTTAATGAACTTCCCTACAGGATGGAATGTTCCATCTCCCCTAGAAATATCCTATGGTTCACCTCCCTTTAGACATCCTATTGTTTAGCAGCTTCCCTGCAAGGTGGAAGGTTTTATCTCAGAGGAAATTGTTGCACAACAGCCCTATGATTGTCCACAGGTGTATCTGCACATGCACACACCACACCACATACATACATACATGCATCTGTATACACACACACCATATATATATATATATATATATATATATATATATATATATATATGAAAAATGAACCATAAGAGAATAAAATCACTGGCTGTGGTGCGCCACATTTTTTGTTTTTTTGGTCTTTTCAAGACAGGGGTCTCCCGGTAGCCCCAGTTGTCCTGGGAACTTGCATACTTTAATCTCAGCAATCAGGAGCAAGGTTGATCTCTGTGAGTTTAAAGGCCAGCCGGTCTAACATAGTGAGCTCCAAGCCAGGTGGTACTAAAGGGATACCCGGTCTCAAACACACACACACACACACACGCACACAACACACAACACAAGCAATGTCAATATGTTGCCCATGTTATATAGGCTGATAGTCCAAGGAAATCCATGCTTGGAGTTATCATTTTTCGTTCAATTGTAGCATTAATGTACTAAGGTCATGGAAGCCTGGGAACTTCCGCCTTGATGTTTCTTTTGAATTACAAGGATGGGGTGTTCCAGGGACTAATGGAAGGTTCAATATGCCCTGCACTTAGTTGTTCAGCAACTAAGAACTCCAAAGCTGTAAGTGAGATATGGAAAGTGGCCAGCGTCCCACCCAGATGGGTTTCAAGGTCACCCATCCTAGCTTAACAGGTGATGGCAGAACAGTGGCCCTTAGAATTGGGAATCTTGGGAGCCTTGGTCTTGGACCTGAGAGTCCACCACTGAATTATAAGAGACTTTATAATCTGTCTTTAAGATTACCACCCCCAAGGCAATCAAGGAAGTCCCTGCCTAACAAGTTATGAGACAGGCCAGGCATATTTATGGGCTTAATGGTCCCCTGTCCCCATCTAAGTCTCTCCAAACCACAGGTTGGGTAGTTGTTTTAGATGCCACATTTCCTCCCGCACCCTGGACCAAAGGCCCCTCATTAGTTTCCATTCTTTTGGAACTCCTCCTCCCTAATGATGGTTTGGTCTGCTCCATTCCAGTGTCGATATAGGTTTTTTTTTTTATTATTTGTTTTTTTTTTTTTTTTTTTTTGTCTGCATGCAGGTTTGCTTGTGCACCTGTGTCATGACATTCCCACAAAGGTCAGTAGAGGCTTTTGGATCCCCTGGAAATATAGTTATGGATGTTTGTTATCCACATGTGGGTGCTGGGGATCGAACCCGGGTCCTCTCAAGGAGCAGTCAGTGATCTTAACAGCTAGGTATCTCTCCAGCCCCGTCACGGAAGTATTTTAAAGAGCTTAACCCATATGTAAATTTGTATGCGTGGCTTATAAGTCTCCTCAAGGGAGACCATCCAAAAGATCTCTGGTCCTTCTGATCCCATTTGATTTGAGGCAGAGAGAAGATTGACAGGGTCCTAGCTCCCTTTCTTGCTGGTCCAAGGAGCTGCCCTGGGTGGAGGTTACAGTGTCATGACTATGGGTGCGTCCTTAGTATATTTAGAGCGGCAATCCCAGCCCCAGTGGAATCCCCCTGGCACGTTGGACAAGGCACGGAGGGCAGCTTGGTGCTCCTGGGCGGAGCTGCAGCAGCAGAAGGGCGGACTGCGCACAAATGGCCCATTTGGCCACATGCCCAACATTTGGCATGTGGGGGGTGCAGGGCAGAGGTGAAGGTTGTGCCAAAGCCGCCACATCAGAAGCTCCTGTGCGCACACTTTGAGTAGCTATCAGGTGGTTTAGAGCGAACTGGCCAGCTCCTTAACTGAAGTCTCAGAGCCTTTCCCATGGGAGATCTTCCCTTCGACTGCCTCAAAACCCCAGGTGAGGAGCTGAGTAAAGTCCTCCTTTAGCTGTTGCCACAGTTGGAAAAAAGAGGCAGCCCCCCCCAACCCCCACCCCGCAGAATGGGCTGCCTCCGTCCCGCAGGACACACGGTGAGTCAAAGGCTGGGGGAGGGGGAGAGGGCTGGGCTGGTCTGCTATTATCACTCCAAAATGCCTGCCCCCATGTATTTGAGTTTAGAAATTTTTACTCCATATTTGTACTTTGTAATTATGCTCTGGCCTCTGTCACAGTTGATACATAAAAAAAAAAAACAAGCCCTCCATTTTAAAGACAAATTATCTGGCCAGATGACCACCAAGGTGCAGTGGCACTTGCTTCTTCAGCTTGAACAATGGTTATTCTTCCATATGTACAGAAGTTGTTTATTTTTCATGTGGCTCCAATGTGTCAATTGTCTGATGTAACTTGTCTTGCTATTATAGGGAGTCCCTTCAGAAAGATCCTTCCTGGGCCTTGATATCTCAAGATGGCACGTCCCAGAGATAGCAGAGTGCATAATCTGAACAGCAGGCAGACAACAAAAGTCAGAAGGGAGGGAACGTTTGGGACTCTCATGAGATCCCTTTTTTCTTCTTTATTTAATTTTTTTATTGTTGGAGCATAGTTGTCATTCATAATTATTACTTCTCAATACAGTGTCAGGCTGTGATTTCCCCTTCCCTTAATCCCCCCCACCCCCCCACCCCATCCCAGATCATGCATTCTGCCATAACTGTCCTGCATCTTTCTCTCAGTTTTTTTTTTCCATTTTTTAGCTATAAGTGATAATCCATGAATACAAGCATCCTTCGTGCAAAACCAATCTGCAGGCTGTTGTGCCCAAACCCCTACAGCCCCACCATCCAGGGGGGGGGGGGGGTGTGGCAGGTTGTTTGTTCAATCAAGTTGATCAAATGGGTGTCAGGAGGCAGCAGAGGAGGCCAGCAGGCGTTGGGAGGTGGTGGAGACTGCCCATGGGCAGCCAGAGGTGGCCATCAGTGGCACAGTACGTAGGGAACACCTGAGACCTTTCTTTTGGCTCCAGGCTAGGCTTCCCTGACCCCAGGACCCAGATACAGACATTGGCAACCAGCCCTGGAGAGCCAGAAGGTGGACCCCATGTGGCAGGACAGTTCGATGAATACATCTTTCCTAGATAGTGTTAGGTCCAGGCTTCCCAGAATCCTAAGGGGCACACAGATGCCCACTTCCTCCAGAAGCTGCCGATCCTCTGACCCCTTCCCACTTTCCTGAGGCCCCATCCCATGGGTATAAAGGGTGTACCCCAGCTGCCATAGCTCTCTCTCTCTCTCATTCTCTCTCTCTCTCTCTCATTCTCTCTCTCTCTCTCTCTCTCTCTCTGTGCCCCCCTCTCTGCCCGCTCCCCTTCCCCGCCCCCTGCCATGCTGTCTGGTCCCACCACTATCAGCAGGCAGCTCACACTGGCAGTCCCACATGGAAGTAAAGCATTTTCCTAGAGTGATCTAAGCCTCATGTGCCTTTTATTGGGGTTTCCATGCTTTTTTATAACCTAATATTGGTGCCATGAAGACTCAGTCAGGTTTGAGACGTTTTGATCAGGTGGAGTGCTCACCAGCATTTTAATGTGGCAGAGTGCTTGCCAGCTCTCACCCGGAAGTGGACCTCCGAACATTTTGCAACCCTTGGACTTGCCAGCTGCGTATTTCTCCAGACAACCTGCTTCAGGATGAGGCACCACTCTGCTCTCCCCCACTCTCCCTTCTCTCTCTCTCTCTGCTCATCTCAGCACATCCATGCATCATCTCTTACTACTCAATCGGAATGCATTCTGTTCTATCTCCTCTTTTTCTTTTTCTCTTCTCTCTTCTTCCTTCCTCTTCTTCACTGTTCTTGTCCTTACTGCTTGTACTTCTCCCCCTCCGCGCTTCCTGCTCTCTCTCTTATGCCCTTCCATGTAATTGAATGCCACCCACCCAACAGACGGCGCTCAGAATGTGTTTCCTGTTGCGCAGCGGTACACTAGTGGCTCAACTGCCTTCTCCTACAACTCCTCTTGCCCTCCATCTACTCTCCCACCTTACTCCTCTGCCTGTCTTTCCTGTTCCTTGCCCTGTCATTCCTTTTTAACTCTGATGCGACACCTCGATATCTTTCCGCTTTCAGTGCGTCCCTTTCATTTTCTTCCTTTTCTTTTTTTTCTTTTTTTTTTTTTTTTTTTTTTTTTTTTTTTTTTTGAGCAGGGTCCTCGTGCCCTTGATAGGCTCCGCCTGATCCTTGGAACTCACTCTGTATGACCAGGCCTCACCTCCGGGAAACTCACAGTAGATCGCCGAGGTGCCTCTGTCTCTCCCAGTTGCTAGGTAACTAAAGGCGTCGCACCACTCCTACGCCTGGCAAATTATAGTAGTTTTGCACCGTATATTATGAGTGTACTGTCTGTATTTAGGTTTTTGCACCCGTGTCCGTGCAATGCCTCGGAGGCTCAGAAGAGGGTGTCGGTGAGTTCTCCTGGAACTTGGAAGTTTCCAGACGGTTTCGTTCGCGCCACCGCCAATGTTGAGCTCTTCGCGGTGGACTAGCGCGATACCCCGGTCCTCTCGTAAGAGCCGGTCGGTCGCTCTTAAACCGCAGTATAGGGTGTCATAGGACTCTTCTTCCAGTACCACCAGTTGCCGCGTGCGCCTGTTCATTTTTCAACGAAAAACCCCCCTGAGATGCCGGCAAATCAGGGCTTCCCCCAATTTTTCCATCAGATTGCGTCTAACCAGATGCTGGGAACAGAATTTGGACCTGAATTTTGGCCTCTTCTGTGATTTTTGGGACACTGACTTCACAGACTAGTAGGTCCCGATTTCAGAGACTCCCACACTGGTCACACAGACCTGGGGTTTCTGAGTGTCCACTTAGAACTAAGACAGACACAACTTAGCCCTCAGGTGGCCGCTTCTGAGACTAAAAAGATTTCACTTATCTTTTTTTCCTCTCTCTCCTCCTCCCTCTCTTCCTCTCTCTTTTTTTTTTTTTTTTTTTTCTTGTCTTTTACTGGCGTGCCTTCTCCGCTGCCCTCCACTACAACACCGCCACCGTCCCATCCATGCTTGTTTTTGTCCCCAGAGTGCAGACACCTGAGACGTCATTGTTGGCAAATAAGCTTCCTCCAAAATTCCACGAATCACAGACCTTGAAATAACTAGAGTGGCATATACTCAAGTTCTTATATTCTAAAAGTTCTTATTACAATTTTATTTAATGGAATAAGTCTGACAGCCTTTAATCACTATTTTAGGGCTGTTGTATCAGGGTGGGTTTGTTTTTTTTCTCGCAATTTGGCGTTTATGTGTTATGTTATTGAGATATCTTTTTTCAGATCGAACCATACAGGCGTCTCCTGTAGTGGCACACTCAGCCACTGTAACTGGAAACCTCCACTCTGTAGACCAGTTGAAACTTGAACTGTCTGCACACAGTATTCGCCTGCGCTCTGCCGATCCCCAACGTAAGGACTTAAAGGCGTTTCCGACGCACACATTGCCCCCGACGCTGCAGGAAGTCTTAAGCTGGATGTAAGTGGGTATTTAATGTGTAATTAAGAATACAAAGTCAGTTGGAATTGCATTAATACACTTTTATACAGAGTAACCAAGATTTGATTTTATTGTTTTTCATCCCCATTTCATCAGAAAAATATCAATTTTCATTTTTTACTTTCGTATGGATAGTTAATTTTTTAAATGAATATTAACTATCTTATTTTCTGTATGTGTATGAATTTTTTTTTTTTTTTTTTTTTTTTTTTTGTGCACCCGTGTCGTGCCAATGCCGCGAAGGGAGGTCAGAAGAGGGTGTCGGATTCCCATGAACTGTGAGTTCTCCCTGGAATTCCAGGGTTGTCAAGAAACGGAGTAGTTCTCAGACCACAGATGCTGAGGGTGCTGGAGAGGAGTAACAGAGAAGCACCTGGGTCTACCGAATGCAAAGAAGGCGTCGGCAATGATGCTAGCGCTGCTGTGACACGCTGGTGGGTGAGGGGCCACCGGTCATCAAAGCCCCCTGGTATTTGATTTTACAACTTTTATTTGGATTATCTTTTACCCATTTTGGCTTTTTTAACAAACTTGTTTTTGGGTTTTTGTTTTTATAATTTTGTTTTACATAAACTTTTGCCTAATTTTATGGATTATTTTCAGATTTTGGCATTTTTCCATTTCATTGCTTTTTCTTTATAAACCCCATTTTATTTCAGAAATCCATCTTTTGTCTGCTTAGGACACAAGCCTCTGTGTTTGAGATTAAGAAGGTGTGTTTACCACACCCTGCCCAACCTGCATCCAGCTTTTGCCTCAGGCAGTAAACTTTGATTTGGCTGGGATCTTTTGATTTTTCCACTAACTAAATTTATTCTCATTAAATTAGCAGGCAATATGCACAAGCCACCAGATTTTCCTGACTTCCCAGTCCACCATCCTTTGCAGGTGTACAAGAACAGCCTGTGCTGCAAAGCACAGAAGGGCATACAGTCTATTTCCACCTAAGCAAATGTCTTAAACTCTAAGTGATTCTTTGTAAATGTGATAATTGTCCACAGCCCTGGACAACGAAGGACAGCTTTAGATAAAAGGGGATTTTCCCACCGTCCAGAGTTAATGGATACAGTTAGGTCATGTGTCTGTCCAAACCTGTCTGTGTGTTATAACTGTTCTTCAATGTGTGTTTATAACTGTCACATGTCCATGTTCTCCTGTGTTTTTGGTCCAAACAAAAGTGGCCACTTCAAACTTGTTTTATTCTATGTTTTGCAAAAACAAAAAATTAAATTAAGTTTACTTTTGGCATGCCTCTTAAATTTTTTTTTCAAAGGCCTGATTTGAAACCGGGTTCCTAGATTTGTATACTGTTTATCTGAAGGTTTTATTTCTTATCTGTCCAAATTATTTTCCCACAGGTATTACAACTAAAAGTTTTCTTTTCAAGTTTTTTTCTTGTTTCCAGACGTCTGAAGACCAGATTCTTTTATTATATATAATTCTGTTTTCCCCACTTGTTAAAGTATTTCAATAAGATCATAGTTTTAGAAGCAAAGGTTTAAGACGTCACCTCAGCCTTGGCAGCACAATTAATCAGAGATGCATGTTGTAAATAACATTTCTAAAGGTGTTTTTTCCAATGCATGTGATGGTTCAGTACAACCACTAGGATAAAAATCTCTTAAAGGAATGTGTGGATAAATGTGTGTATGTGTATGACATTGTTAAACAGCATATTAAGATCTGTGTATGATTACAATGCATGTGCCTCTGCTTAGCACAACCTTTACAAAGTGTCATCGCCAAATTTATTTATTAGAACCTGTTCTTGCAGAAGACCTAGGTTCGAGTCCAAGCACCCACATGGCCGCTAACAACTGGCCGTAAATCCAGTTATATAACTCTTCTGACCTCCATGGGCATTGCACGACACAGGTGCACTTACACACATACACATTCAATACATGAATACACATAAAAATAATTAAAAAATAATAATAATTTAAGGGAGGATGAAAATGGAACATCTTGAGAGTATGTAGGTGCTGGAGAGATGGCTCAGCGGTTAAGAGCACTGACTGCTCTTGCAGAGGTCCCGGGTTCGATTCCCGGCACCCAATGGAGGCTAAGAACCCTCTTAGGCCTGGAGCGGTGGTGCACGCTTTTAATCCCAGCACTTGGGAGGCAGAGGCAGGTGGATCTCTGTGAGTTCAAAGCCAGCCTGGTCTACAGAGAGAGCTCCATGCCAGCTGGGACTAAAGGGAGACCCTGTCTCAAAAAAAGAAAAAAAAAAAAAAAAAAGAGTGTGTAACACTAGTGAACGGCACCTGAGAATGGGTGAGATCATTAGTTTTTTTTAAGTTTTATTTATTTCTGTATGTGTATGAATGTACTGTCTGCATGCAGGTCTGTGCACCCGTGTCGTGCAATGCCGCGGAGGTCAGAAGAGGGTCTTGGATTCCCCTGGAACTGGAGTTCTCTTGGAATTGGAGTTGCAGACGGTTCTTAGCCACCATGTGGGTGCTGGGGATCGAACCCAGGTCCTCTGCAAGAGTAGTTGGTGATCTTAACTGCTAGGCCATCTCTCCAGCCCCACTGTTCACTTTTTAAGAATTCATAATGTCAAAGACAAAAAAAAAAGAATTCATAATGTAATTATAGCATATACAAGAAATTGTGTTCCACCTACCAGGTACTACATACCTCATTACAGACTCAAGTGAAACAGACATAAATAGAGTTACCCATACAAACTAAAATTGTTTTATATATCTGTTATACTTTGCACATGTTGCTCTTAATATTTTTAAGAGAAATCAGGTTTTACTTCCGGTGACCACACGGACAGTTCGAATGTAACCAATTTGGGTGAGCCCTAAGTATTTCCTGTCTGCTGCAGGTATGTGACTATGCCCCCCCCTTCCTTTTACTGTCCAAAGCTATAATTCAAAATCTGGGGACAAGAGACATGGCCTTCATTTGAGAAGGTACTGGTTTTAACCTCTTTATTATCCTGGGTTTGTAAATAGCATCCTTTCCTGGCCTGTGCTGCAGCCACTACCAGGCTCCTACCATGAGCTTTTATTATTGGTCAGAATATTTTTGCCACAGCAATTAAGAATTTATTAACAGTGCTTAAGCCAATGTTCAAGATTTACTTAGGAGTTATATGGTAATCAGAGTACCAAATTAGTTCAAACAATCCTCTTGGAGGTTTAGCAACTACATTTAAAGCTCCAATCTGATTTGGCAAGAGGGATTTGAAGGGACAATATTTTGGCCCCTACCCTCTGAGGTCAACTTGGGTCCTAGGGTCCTGCATCCTCAACTTTGTGCATGTCCTGTGGCAGTGAGTCACCAGTCATCCCACGCCAGGGAAATCTTGGAGATTCACTTAAAAGGACTTTGTCCTGCCAGTGTCCAGTCAAGGGAGGAAAGCCCATATAGAGAAGAAACTCCTCATGCTTCAAAGGGAAGGCGTGGCCAAGCAAGGCCTGACTTTGTCCTCACAGAGATGGAACTGGTGAAGAGAGTCAGGTGCAAGGCCTGAGTGACCCCTTAAGGACCAGAACCTCAACTGACCTTAACACCCAAACAAACTTCATTTATCTGAGCTAACTGTGTGGTTTTAAACACCTCAACAAGAAACAGTAATCTAAAGAAGAGAAAATGAAATAGGTTATTATCAGAGAGATAGGTGAGAGACCTACTGTGCCAAGTTAGGAATCTACTGTGTTATGTTAGAAAATAGATAGGTGAGGGGCTGGAGAGATAGCCTAGTGGTTAAGGGCACCAACTGCTTTTGTAGAGGAGTGGGTTTAATCCCCAGCACCCACATGGCAGCTAAGAACCATCTGTAACTCCAATTCCAGGAGAACTCCAGTCTAGAGACAATTGTTGGGCCCTGAGGGACATCAGCTCCCACTGGGAGGGGGGGGATTAATTTCCTCGGGCAAGGGTGGGGAGGAGGGATCTGCAGGGTGTGGATTCTCTGCTGAGGGTGGGGAGATTAATTCCTCAGATAAAGAAAATCCCTCAGAATCCGAGGGTTCAAAATCCTCATCATCATGTCTCCATCCCAAGTTTCAGGGTTCCACCCTTTCCCCACCAGTGCTCTCACTTTAACTGCTGACACTTTTCGTGGCTGGGAATTAAATTCCGTTGTAAATCAGCCAATCATATAATAAGGCTTCCAGCTTGATTTTCTGCTGCTTTAGCTCTTTTGGCTGCTGGAGAGAAGATTCTCTTCCAGAGCACACTGGAAACCTTTTAAAAACTGTTGTTCAAATCCGGAGCTGGTCATTTTAATCACCGAGCTCCATATTTTCCTCTATAAGTTTATCCAGACATGCTAGAAGCAACAAGGCAACATCATTATTTTCCTAATTTTTCCGCAATTTCTCAAAAATTTTATATATATTAGAGTCGCTAAATTACTTACTCTCACAAGAGGTGAGTTAGGTGAGTCAATTGGATCTATCTTCATAATTAGATCAAATAGGCTGCACCAAGGACTATCATTCCTCTTCATCCACCAGAAGAGGCTTCAGTAAGTCTAGGCTTCATTGGGTTGGAGAGCCGGCTCCAGAGGCTACCAAGCCCACTAAAGAAATTCATCCTTTCAATTCTGTTTCTCTAGAAACCACTTCTGTACCAAAATCTGCATTAGTTCAGGGTTCTCTAAAGAAAACAGAAGCAACAGGATGAATATATTATAACTATATACAATTTAATTGGATTTGCTCGCGTGATGGAGCTCAACAGTAGCGCCCGAACTGCGAGGAGGCCGGAATCCAGGGAACTGCTCATCCGCAAGGCGGGATGTCTCAGGATGTCCCAGCTAGTGCTGAAGCCCCAGTGGATTCCAGGAGATCTTGCCAGTCTCAGTACACACCTGGGATCCAAAGGTTGATCACAGCGTCTGTCGAGCACAGCAGCAAGACAAATTCACAAGATAAAAGAGAAGCAAGCGCAGGAGGAAAAGGGACCAGCTCCCTCTGCCATGCCTTAAATACTGCCTGCGGACAGAAGGTAACACCCCTACATTTGGGGGGGCCATCTGGGTTGAGGCTGTCCAATCAGAAGACCTTTTCTCTTATTTGTTCTTAGTCCAGTCAAGTTGACACCCAGGGATAACCATCAAACAGCTCTCTTCCCTTCTGCAGGACCCTAGACAGGACCCTCCAATTGCTAACGCACCCAGTAGCCCCCTGTTTGTACTGTTGGTCCCTGCACTGGTATACACTTGTAAGACTCAACCAGCTTGTCTTTTCTGTTGCAGAGAAAACATCCACTTAATTACTGGCCACTATCGATCTGATCAAAACCCACTGGGAGGAGCACCCACAGCAGCCAAATGGGAAACTGGATTCTAAACCCTGGCCGAGCCTGACTTCGTTTCCCCCAAAGACTTCCGCCCCTGATCAGCCTCAGAAGCAGGGATACAGAGAGAGAAGAACAGCGGCGCCCCATTTCGCTGACTCGATAAGCAAAAAGGCTGGAAGTTAGGTACAGGCTTCCCAGAATACTAAGGGACACACACGCCAGCGGGGGCCGCGACTGTCCGTCCGAGGAGGCTGCCAGATTCTGGCTGATCCCTTCCCACTTGACCTGAGTCCCTTGCGGCGGCGCCCATGTGTATAAGAAGGGTGGGACCCCAGCCAGCCATACCGCTCTCTCTCTCTCCCTTCTCTGCCCCCCCTCTCGTGTCCCTGCCCCTACCCCCTCCCGATTGCTGGTGGCTGTCCCACCACGTGTCTGCAGGGCTTGCTCATGGCTGCAGTGCCCACATGGAAAGGTAAAGGCATGTTCCTAGAGTTGACCTAACCTATGTGCCTTTATTGGTTTCGGTGCTTTTTATATAAAGGCCTAACAGATAGTATGAGGGTGAGCGGCTTCCAGGTTTGTAGCGAGAGTTCCAGCAGTGGTACTATGAGGCGGTCCATCGGTCCACCAAGCGGAGGGGGCGAGCCACGCTCAGGGGCCCCTCTTCTCAAGCTCTAGGCTTTATGTTCCCTCCCCTGAACTTTCAGATCCGATGTTACAACCAGCCTGAGGAAACTGGCGGGTAGGACCGCTGCACTGGTCCTGGGTCTTCGCACCACTTTGGTCCCGCGCGTTGTAGTCTCGCCGGCAAGAAGTTTATGCGGACAACAGGATTTTTTTGCGGTAATATTTATTGTGCACAGCTCTTTTGTAAAAAGGACCCCAAAATGGGACAAAAACACTGCTTAAATAGCAGTCCAGAGGGTTCGAATATGCTCTGGATTGGTGCACAGTCCGATGCCTCATTAGCATGCCCAAGGCGTGAAGGGCCCAGAGAGCGGGCTAAAAGTCATGCGCAGATTGCCTAATGCATAGGCAACGGCGGGAAGCGGCTGGTAGTGACTCAGGAAGTCGGCGCCAGCTTACGCGTGGTACAGCACACATTGTTTGTTTGGTAGGCTGCCAACAGTTCACCCTTTCTGTTTTAATAGAGAAAGGTCTCTGGGCCGCAGCTACGACATGACCTGTCAGAGACACTATTAAAATTGGCTGGGAGAATACCTGTCTTAGGTTGTCGCCTGGCGTGCAGAGTATTTCCTTACCCGTCAGTTTTGGCGTGACGAGACAGCTTTTTGTTTGTTCCCTGGCTTAGGTTGGTAATACTTGCAGCAGGTGTTACCCGTCATTGACTACTTATCCAGCATACTAAGCCAAATATTTGGGGAGGAGCCTGCTTCAAAAGCCGCAAGGGCCTGTGCAATGACCACTTTATCGCGCCGATGTTGGGCACGTAGCCTACACATAATCCAGAGTATAATTATAATCCCTCCACATAGAAATAGGCCAAACCCTGCCACCCCTGCCCATTGTTTGACGTGTGAGACGCAGCAGTAATCCATGAGGCCAGTCCTTCAGCAAGGGAGTCGTCCACTCTAGTCGAGTTCACAGTGACAATAGCCATACGAAGTTTGTTCATCAAGCTGTCAAATTCTCCAGTCCAATTACTTAAAAGATATCTAGACAATTGGTTAGACAAATTTGCTGCCCTTGTGAAGTTTTGAATTATTGGGATGATGTTACACATAAGCCAGGATAATTTCCACTCGCAGCTAAGCTGGGCTAGCTGCCATAGGTCAAATGTAGTAGAAGTATTCCAAAAAGTAAAAAGGCCGTTAATTGTCCAGCGTACTCCACATACCTCACCGTGACTGGCATCCTGTCCAGGGGGACAAAGCTGTTTCCCTCCAGCCAGTACAGAAAGGTGACCAATTAGGTTGCAGAAACACTTTTTCCCTTCTCTATATAATACAGATTTTACATAAAGGCAGACAAATCCACATTTAGGGAAAGCATTAAGCATTTGCTGCATGAAGATTTTTTAGTTTTAAAACTAGTAGTACAGAGTCACAGAGCATATTTTAACACTTAACTTGCAGGTTCATTGAAAATGGTTATGTTTTCAACTCCTGGAAAAAATGGGTAGCTGTTTTTAAATCTTTACTGACAAATTAATTGAAATAGCTCTTGGTAGCATTTGTATTAGAAAAAAAAAAGTAAAAAAAAAAAAAGAGATTTCAACCAGCTGCTTCCAAATTACATTTGAGCACATTCATGCAGTCTTTTTATTCTGTTTTCAGAATACCCTGGACCCTTCCAGTAGAAAGTAACGCTGAATGTAAGTGGTACAATACGAAAAGTCTCGTCTATGTCAGCAGTCATAATTTAAGACTGTAAAAAAATATCCTTATGTGCAAAATCGATTACTTTCTGAGAAGACACTTGTAACTTTGATATAACAAAGTCACAATATACTGATCACTATATATCGCAAATGTAGAAACTTAGGCATTTGAACGTGCTCTACGTCGTAGTACCATATTGTTATATCTCTATATAATTAATCAATAAATGGAAGCCGGTGAGCAAGCTATTTAATCTACACCATATTCTCTCTTTTCTCCGTCGGATAAGTTGCTCTATTTGTACTCTCTGTCTCTCCCCTATAATTTCCTCCTCCTCATGGGATGGTTGCGGGTGAATTAATATCCTCATTAGAATTGTGTTAATATCGATGTGGAATTTGCGAGGTCGTGTGTCTCTAAATTGGTATAAGGTACCTTTATCAATAATCTCACTAGCATCCTCTTTTTTCTGGTGGAGTGTGGTGGTGTATTGCGCAGCAGATTCGTTGAATCTCTACTGGTTCTGTTACATTGACCATGCTTTCCTAAGGTCCGCAAGGGCTTGTATCCTAGGCGATGCAGCCTTTTGTTTTCATATAAAACTATATCTAATCGAGACTACCTATATCAACACTCTATATAATATAAGTATTATTAGGCACAGCTTCCCAATCCCTCGTAGCATCAAATCAGAGTAGAAACCGAGAGCATAATCTCTCAAATGAAAACTTAAAGATACATAACTTATCTGGCCTCTAGTGTGTCGTGCTAAACCTCTTCGGAAGTTTCGAAAGGGTCCTCTCATGCCAGTGACGAGTGTTTCAGTGTTCCCGCCTCGGACTCTCTGTCGCTTATCTCTATTCCCGGGTTCGGAACACCACATTGTCACTGCGCCATTTTATTCCTGGCTTCTGGCGCCATTGTCCCGCGCTGTAGTCTCACCAGCAAGAACTTCACACAGACAACAGGATTCTTCTGAGGTAAAGTTTATTGCTACAGCTCTTTTAGAAGAAGGACCCCGAAAGAGTGGGAAGGGTGCAGTAGCACTTGCTTATATTCAAGCGAGTCATAGAGGGTATTTTCGCCGTCATGTCTCTGATTGGACTAACTCCGTAGTGCCTCCTTGATTGCCTCATAGGGCGATTGCCTCAATCTTGTCCATGCTCCATGATTGGATATATTTGTGTCGTCAGATAGTGATGCTTGGCTCGGAGAGTAGTTAGCTTTAGCGACTGTCCCGTCCTATATTCACTCGCAGACGGTCTGAAAGTGCGGTCGTTTAGGACTTCGCCGCAAGTCCGTCGGCGCAATCTGTGTAGTGTCGTTTGTGGTGGAGCGATGCATCGGCCTATCTGGGTTTGTGTTGATGTGGTAGCTGCCAACAAGACCTCCATGGGCTTTGTGGTTATGTCAAGCTTGCCTTAGTTTGTTGCCTGTCTCAGGCCGTCGAAGGGATGCGGCCTGAACTTTGTCTGCGTGGTGTGTTAACTCTCTCTGCGTTACAAAGCAAAAGTGAGGAGATTAAGCGCTGGTGAGACCAACGCACCCTGTAACATATCAAGATATCGAACCGACCCAAGAGGCGTATCCCGATAACATTAAGACACTGAAGAACACAAGCAAAAGCGGCGTAAGCAGTTCAGAGATCAAAAAAAAGAAACACTTTGCAGGCTTCAGAGCTGAGAATCGGAGCAAACAACAAAAGAAGTCTCATTGTGTAATCCTAAAATCACAATGAAAAACAAAACATCAAAAAACCCCAAATAATAAAGCCCCACATAAATATCTATCCATATCTCGCTTTGAAGATACTCCTATTGATTATGAGCCTCGCATATATTGGTAATTTCATTGCGCGTTTATAGTTAATACTCTTATAGTGAGGATGCTATAGATGTAACTCAGTCCTGTTAAAGGAACTCCTATAGTGAGGACCCCTTAGATGTAATTCGGTCCTGTAGAATTATCCATTTAGTAGGAGCCCCGCGAGTAGAGGTAACGCAGTCTCTGCTCTCAGAGACTCCTATAGTGTACGTACCCCAACTTTTAGATGGGTCCACTCATCCTTGTAGAGACGACTCCTATATGTGAGGCCACCCATTATGATAAGCTAACTCAGGACACGAGATAACGCTCTTCTTTAAATGATTTTTATTGAAGTTCTGTGGATTTCATACGATTCATTTCTCAGAAGCAATTTAGACTCATTTTCCTTCCATGCCACCCACCCAACCTGAAGTCCGCATCGCCCATTATCCACCATACATGGGCTCTGTGTATTGCCTTTTTCTGAGCGTCTATATCGAATGGGCGTTTTTCACACCGCCCGATTATTGTTTGTAGGGTGAGAACTTTACTGGTGATACAGTTGAGTTATTTATGTATCCCTAGTCTTGTTTCTATATCTCTTTTTTTTTTTTGTTCCCTCCAATCTTTATTGCTTCAACATCCACTTGATACTCTATATAATATAGGATCGGATTTTATAATATTTGTATTATTGGGTCCATTGATCTTTGATCACGTAAGTAACAGGATAGTCTATATTGAATAAGTTCATATAGCCTCCAATATATATTATGTCAGAGTGATAAGCTATATAAATACCCCACTAATAGTCAGAATATAATAGTGAGTTTATATTAGAATTTCCACCGTGATATATGTAAAGAAATAATAGTAATTCATATATATATGAATGACTGTATCACGCTATCATGTAGTATTATAGTTCAGAGCCACCCATAATGGGATACAAGCCATTAGTGATATCACTTGATAACCCTGCGGAGTACATAAATATAGATATCTCTGCCTTGCAGCTCTATAGTACGGCCCTATTCGCCCTAATAGATTTGGTGTTAGTGAGTGTAGTTAGTGCGATGTAAGTATATATATTTTGATATAAATATAGTAGTACACAAAGATAGGTATCATATAATTTTCACCTATTAACTGTCAAAAGTGTATGTCATTGCTGAAGAATAGGTGCACTGACACCCATTTATCTTATTTCCAGGATTCACGATTGATTTCGCTTTTTAATTTTATACGACTTTAAAGTGTCCGGCGGCCATCCATATGCTGCCAGCCGCAGGCCTATACCTATAGTAGTGCCGTGATGTCATCAAACCTGAGTTCTGAGTAAGTATATAAAGAGATGCTCGTAAGTAAAAAGTATGAGAGAGAGATCATCATTCTGAGGAGCGTGGTGGCTGTCCGAAGGGGGTTTACATTATAAGAGCACAGCTGGTTTCAGATGAAGAGGAATATAACATTAACCTTGCTCAGTTCACCTTACAACTAGGTACTTGGTGCTAGCATCACAGAGGATGAGGGGATACCATTGTGTTGTTTTTCGGGGACTGTGTTTCTTCAAACTTAGCATAATACTTCTAGGTCCGATCCATGGTTAACCGCAGATTCGTGATAGCATCTTTCTTTATAGCTGCCATGAGAACTCCATTGTGTAAGAATGTATCACATTTTTTCTTATCCACTCATCAACTGAGTGACACTTGGGTTGGTTCCAAGGCTTTGCAATTGTGAAGGAGACGCCGAATAAACATGGATGGGTGTGTGTATACTCTGTGGGTGGGTAGGGATGAGTCTTGGGGTATGGGATAGCCAGGGATGTAGGCTGGGGTGCAGGATGGTAAGCTCATTTTGAAGTCTTTTAAGGGGAGGTTCTTTACACTGCTTTTCATAGTGGCGGTACAAGTTTACATTACCACCAGTAATGGATGAGTGGTTCCCCTTTCCCCAGCGAGACCTCTCCAGCATGGGGTATCATTTTTCTTGATCCTAGCCATTTCTTATTTCAGAGTGAGATGAATATTTTAAGAGTGATTTTAATTGTGCATTTCCTGTAATATTAACTGATTGTTTGGAACACTTTTTTTGTCTTTGAGACATCGGTCTCCTTTGTAGTCCCAGCTGGCCGTGGGAACTCACTCTGTAGACCGGCTGACCTTGTATATGAACTCAGACAGGAAGGATTCAGAGACCTGCCTGCCTGCCTCCGGAGTGTGCTAGGATTAAAGGCATGGTGCGACCACCAACGCCGGAATCTGAGCCACGCAGGCGGTGTGTGTTTTTTAGAATTCACCTAGAACCTATGTCTTATTTATTTCTGTGATGTGTATGAGATGTACTGTTTGCATGAGGTTTGTGCACCCGTGGTTTCGTTGTCAATGTCGCAGAGGTCAGAAGTGGGTTCAGGATTCCCCTGGAACTGGGATTCTCCTGGAATTGGGAGTGTCAGACGGTTCTCGACCCTGACATTTTTGGGTGGCTTGCGGAGATCAAAGCCAGGTCCTGTGGTAAGCGGCCTTGGTTCTCTGTAACCGCTAGGGCCATTGTTCGGCCAGCGCCCGCTTGATGTTGAACACTTGTTTAAATGCCTCTGCTGGTGCGAGCGATCCGTGGGTGGTTTGCCATCTTGTTGATGGGGGTTGGGGGAGAAAATAAAATAAAGAAAACCAAAAATTCCCCCCCAAAAAAAGAAATTGTGGGGTTTTTCCCTTCTTTTGTGTTTTTTTGTACTTCCCGTTTGAGTATATTCTGGAAGTTAATGCTCTGTTCAAATGTATCAGGTGGTGAAGGGTTCCTTCCACTCTGTGAGCTTTCTCTATGCTTCACTGATTGTTTCTTTTGCTGCGNTCTCACTATGTGCCCAGAAGGGGGCACTTAGTGCTTTGAAAATATTCGAGGATGCTACTGATGATTACTGGTGTGTGTGTGTGTGTGTGTGTGTGTGTGTGTGTGTGCTTCATAGGGTTCAGCATGGCCCTATTCTTGGGTGAGGAGGCCCTGACACCAGCCCTACAACATTTGTCCACCCCTTCACATTGCTGAAGTCCATTTCCTGCAATCATGTCATTGGTCCTTTCCTTCTTATGGGTAGCCCTTGGGTGCCAACTAATAGTGCCTGAAATCCAGCCACTTTTTTTTAAAAAGGGGAAATGTTTGTGGTAAATATATGTTTAATGTCAGTTTGAGCCATTGAGTCATTTAAAGTGAACATTTGGTCGGGCGTGGTGGTGCATGCCTTTAATCCTAGCACTTAGGAGGCAGAGACAGGCAGATCTTTGTGAGTTCAAGGCCAGCCTGGTCTATAGAGTGAGTTCCAGGACAGCTGGGGCTACAGAGAGACCCTGTCTTGAAAAGACCAAAATAAATAAATAAATAAATAAATAAATAAATAAATAAATAAATAAAAATAAAGTGAACATTTGAAGGGCACAGTTCAGTAGTGTTTTGTACATTTCCAGAAGTTTGCAGCCCTTGGTAGTCTCTAGTTACTGAACATCACCCATGGACCTGTTGTGCTCCCATCTACCCCATCTTCTCATCCTGGTAATTACTGTCTGCTTTCTGTCTCTCTGGATCTGCCTATTCTGGATATTTTCTATCAGTAGAACCAGAGTGTGGTCTTTTGTGTCTTTAGGGCCAGCTCTTACACAAGCTGTCCTCCTAACCCACAGGGAGCCCACATGATGTCATACCAAAGGGTGGCAGTGCAGGACTCCTCGGGAAGCTTTCTCTCCAACTGCTGAGGCCTAGGATTTCCATTCTCCTTGTTAGGTTATAAAAAAGCATGAAACCCCAATAAAAAGGCACACGAGGCTTAGGTTACTCCAGGAACATGCTTTACTTCCATGTGGGACTGCCAGCGTGAGCCACCTGCAGACATGTGGTGGAATCGGACAGCATGGCAGGGGGCAGGAGGGGGGGGGCAGAGAGGTGGAGAGACAGAGAGGGACAGAGAGACAGAGACAGAGAGAGTTATGGAGTCTGGGGTCCACCCATTTATACCCATGGGGCGGGGCCTCAGGTACAGGGGAAGGGGGTCAGAAGATTGATAGCTTCTGGAGGAAGTAGGCACCTGTGTGCCCCTTGGGATTCTGGGAAGCCTGGACCTACCATTCCAGCCTTTTGCTTATGATAAGGAAATGGGGCACTGTTCTCTCTCTTCTGTATCTGCTTCAGAGCTGATTGGGGGCGAAGTCTTTGGGGAACAGCTGTCAGGCTGGAGGGTTAGAATCCGGTTTCCCATTTTGGCTGCTCTGGGTGCTCTGCCCAGTGTGTTTGGTCCAGATCAATAGTGGCCAGTACTTTTAGTGCACGTTTTCTCTGCAACTGAAAAGACAAGCTGGTTGAGTCTTATATGAGTATACCAGTGCAGGGACTTCATAGTACCAACAGGGGGCTACTGGGTGCATTAGCAATTGGAGGGTCCCTGTCTAGGGTCTGCAGAAGAAGAGAGGACCCATACCTTGGTTTGAGAAATTGGAAGAAAGTTTTAGTACACAGAGCTCTAGAATGAGGGCCAGCTTTAATACACAGGGCTCCAGAATGAGAGCCATAACCATGAGAATATAAAAGGTGGTATTTTCTGGCATGGCACATTAAATCTGTCATCTATCTCTGAGATATTTTCTAACATGACACAGTAGATTCCTAACTTGGCATAGTAGGTTTCTCACTTATCTCTCTGATAATAACCTATTTCATTTTCTCTTCTTTAGATTATGATTTCTTGTAGGGGTGTTTAAAACCACACAGTTAGCTCAGATAAATGAAGTTTGTTTTGGTGTTAAGGTCAGTTGAGGTTCTGGTCCTTAGGGGGTCACTCAGGCCTTGCACCTGGCTCTCTTCACCAGTTCCATCTATGTGAGGACAAAGTCAGGCCTTGCTTGACCACAGCTTCCNCCTAGAAATAGATTTTTTATAAGCTTTCATGATTGCTACTGCAATTGCCACTTTAAAACTACCCTTTATAATTAAACCATGTGATTGAAAAGTGTGGTCAAGAGATCATAATTGAAAACATAGTCCTTAGGATCTTATAGTCCTTAAAGAACCTTAAGAACTCTATTAAAGAATTACCCAGGGGATTTCTTTATAAGTGGGATTAGATGGTTTGGTGACATGATAGGATAAGGTTCCATGCTAGGGTCCTTCTTTCCAGAGGCAGATACTTCGAAACAAAAATCTCCTGTTGAACACTAAGCCCTTTGCACCCTGGCTTTTATTATTCAGGAGCACACAGCCTTTGCTGGAACTCTTTTTTTTCCAAGGTCACTAGAGAGAATGTCAGGTGGAAGGGGTGTTTTGGGACAGCTATGGAACTTATAAAAATCCCTTCTCCACCTGGTTGCCAATGGAAACCAGGTTGAAATTGCCTGGCTTCATTGGCTACAGCTTTCCTAAGAGATCAGAATACAGAAGGACCGCGTACTTGGCCTCCCTGGTGTAGAGAATACTCTACTCCTTATTTGCATGAAATAAGTAAATTATTTGCCCCAGTAACTAAAGTTTCACCAGAGGGAGAGGGAAATTCTGCTAACACACATGTAACTACCAAGAAAAGATCCATTTACTAGGAAATTTCAAGGTCTAACTTTGGCTTGTGATTGTGAATTCATGGTCTAAATTCTAGTATGGGTTTTGCGACATAACCCCCACCCCCACCCAGGGGAACCTGTTGCTATTGTTATGTGGTCTTTTGGCTTTCCTCTGGGCTCCTTTCTCCCCTCTAGATTTGTCCTTGGGGTGTTTCATGCAGCCTCTAGGGAATCAGGAGTGGACACTCCATCCTCCTGAAGCCACGGCTTAGGGGAGTCAAGTTAGTAATGACCGTCAGGCTCTGTGTTCCTTATCCACCATTTCCTTTGTTGTCTTTAAAAACAAAACATTATTAGCCTATTAATTTTAAGACCTTTTTTCTTTCGGCACCATCATTTATACTGCACTGTGTGGCTCTAAGCCCTTGGCATCTTGTTGCAGGTAGAGAGTTCCAGTCTTCTGGATCTGACATAGCCTCAGGCTTTATTGTTTGAATGGAGGGATGTTTTTGTCCAAAAAGTGTTGCAAAATCCTGAAAGCTTAATGATAACTTTTTAAATAAAACTCACCCTACTTTAGGGTAAGCCAGTAGCCACAAAGAACAGGTTCTAAACAAGATCTGCATGTCCCAGGGGGCCTTGTCTCTTCACTTTTCTGCTCATTTAAGTCTCTGCTTTTCTACACCGTAACAGGGTAGTATGTTTTGACCCTGAGGACAAAGCTCCCTCTGCAGTCACCATCGTACTAAGTGCCAATGAGCTCCTGATGATTTTGACTTGCTAAATGTTTTGATCCCTCTTCTGCTGTAGGTGGTATTTTCCTGTGGCTGGAACTTGGGCATTGAAATAAACTCAAGTTAATAGCTCTGGGACTAGGAAATACTACCCACCTACTCTGACATTCCCAACAATTTGGATTCCACAAATTAGAGATAACTGGTACCCCTGTAATCGAGCTTGAGACCATGGCAGGGGAAAAAAAAAGTATTCAGGCACATTTGCTAATGTCATCATGGTGACTTCTGAAATGTAATGTTCTCTTGTTTTCTAGGTAAGGGGAGGACAGAATGGCCCTCACCCAATCTTTTGGATTATTTTGAGCTATATAAATAATCATCTAACCAAGGCTTTGTTTCTAAAAGAGGAAGATGGAAATGACCTAGGCATGCCTTATTTTCTTCCTTATTTACTCCTTTAAAAAATGTATTATTATTTATTTTATGGGATGTGTGTGAGTGCATTGCCTGTATGTATTTAAGTAACTTATGTCATGCAATCCCATGGAAGTCAGAAGAGAGGAGCATCAGATTCCCTTTGGGGCTGGAGTTATTGGAACCAATTGTCTAGCCACCCAATTAGTTAGCTGGGAATGGAACCCAGGTCTTCTGGCAAGAGAAAGCCCAGATGCTTCTTAATCACTGCCCCATCTCCTCTCCAGCCCCACTTTTTCTGCCTTGTTTGCAGCTGTCAATCATCCATGTGCACAAATAG
Organism: Rhizomys pruinosus; assembly: GCA_009823505.1. Lineage (NCBI taxonomy): Eukaryota > Metazoa > Chordata > Mammalia > Rodentia > Spalacidae > Rhizomys > Rhizomys pruinosus. The sequence continues at coordinate 110,589 of VZQC01007048.1, read as the reverse complement.
GTCAAAATCTTGACATTGCTTAACAAGTTCAGCTGACTCAACAAGAGATATTCTAACAACTGTATCAGTTGTTAAAGCCTAATTACCTACTCTGTATTTTCAGAGTCCCCAGGCTTGCTTTTCTTTTCGTATAATTTATTTAAAGGAGATTTTCAATTTCTTACCTCAAGAAGAGGTTGAAATATGTGCCTGGAAGGAGGAAAAGGAGACGTGTGCCATAACCCTGGGCAGTTATCTTCCTCGGATGAGGTTTTTGTGAATTCCTGACTTCTGTGAAGAAGTCCAGTAATGACTATGCATAATTCAAGGATGGCAGGATCCTTCAAGGATAATTGGGACTGATGGAAAATGTAAGTTGTAAAGTTGGAGGAAAAGTCTTTATCTCATTACCTATTATTATTTAATTTGTACTTTCTTCAAAACTTTTGTTGAAAGCCCACCAAACCAATTCTGAATTGTTGACCTTCTTACCTCCAGTGTGACCAAATAACAGGAAATGGCTGTTTGTGTTTCCAGTTGAATAGTGACAGTATCATATTCTTCAATCTTGTCTTGATATCTTGGACAGATAAGCTGTGTTTCTTCAGTCTCTGTGTGTCCCATATTTATCTTGGAGAGCAACTTCATCATGGTCCTCTGATCGCATGTTGTGTGGTGTGTGTCGTGTGTGAATGTTGTGTGTGTGTGATTATCACTTTTACCTTTTTCCTTTCTGGATTGGAATTCAGGGTTTTCGCCACCATTGTGATTTTTCTGAGTACAATTGTCGATTGGTGTGGTTATTCATGGAAGGCCCCTGATACATTACTGTCTACCTTTGAGGGGAAAGAGGGGAGAATCGTGTAGGAGCTGTGTTGATGTCAGGGAAGCCAGAAACATCAGTGACTTCTGGCTTATGTGTAGACTGCAGGAAGCTGGAGGGAATGCTGACCCTGTAACTTAATACCTTCTCTGTTGTAAGAAGTTGCTTCACAGAATACCGGAGGTGGAATGGGGGGGTCTTGAATGGCAAGGAAAAGTCATATTTTTATAAAAGAAAAATTAAATGCATCTTTCATCTTCTTCTGGAACCTTGATAAAAAGGTTTTTTCTGCTTGAATTGTCATTGAATGAGGGTGCCTGGGTACTAAAGTATCATAAAGGGTGGATAGAGTTCAGAATTAGAGATGGGTCCCAAAGCATCCAACAGAAAGATGTGGGAGCAGGTGTCAGAGGACTGTGAATGGTGCTCACCTTGCCCTGGTAACTTCTATGTCCAAGCAGAAGAACTTTCAAAGACCCTTCTGTTTGATCCCTGGCTGCCCTAACACTACTTGAATTTTTGTTCCTTGGCTCTTCTAGAAATTTGGTTTAAAAATGTACCTCTCTCGAAATCTAAACTTGAATGTGAGATACATCCTTTAAAACCTTGACACCAGAGTTTCATATGAGCTTGCAGTATCTGCTCACCTAGGATCTTGCTAGAAATTTGGGATCACAGGCTCCCTCCCAGACCTACTGAAATAGGTGAAAGTCTCAGAACTGCTGAATCAAAGCATTACTGCATAACGGTATAAACTTCCCCATGGAAACAAGAACTTCTCCTGAGCTTACAGTGATTACTGTTGATGGGAGTTTCAGACAGGGAGAATCTTGAACGACTAGTGAGTGATCTCATCCTGAGTGTACTTTGCTTGGGACATCAAGGTTCTGTTGAAAAGGTCCTTGTCTTTAAAGGGAATCCGCAAAGCCCATCAGATTTATCAGCCTATCATTCTTGATGTCATAGGATATGCCTGATAATACGAATAATGGCAGTAAAGCACACCTTTAAATCCCCAGCACTCAGGATGCAGAGGACAGGGGATCTTTTTGAGTTCAATACCAGCCTAGTCTACAGAAGTTGAGTTCCAGGACAGCTGGGGGCTACAGGGGAGACCTGTCTGAAAAGACAAAAAACAAAAAAATGGCTAGTGGATATTCTTTCTAGCACATGGTTGAGAGATCCTAGATGGGGCAGGTAATCGTTTTTATAGAAAAATGATAGCTATGTTAAGGCAAGAAGAAAATGAATCTAGATGTCTCAAATTCTGTTCTTTTAATAGAATCTAATAATGTTATACCTTTGCTGGCCTGTAGCTGACCTGTAGTCTAGTCAAGGTATTACATTATATTACACTGTTTGCTTGCAAAACACACAAGTTTTTAGAACTGAAAGTCAGGATTCTAAATCAGATAAAGTTTTATGCATGGTCTATTTAAATGGTCCTTTTGAAAAAGATGACAATAGATACAGAAATATTAATCTGAAATAGGAGGAGATCATGATAATGTAATATTTTTTATTATTTAATGAATAAGTTTTTGTCTATCCTGCAGCCTATTTACCAAGTTATACATATCATTTTGATGTGGTCTATCAAAAAATAAGCACAAAGAAGATTAAAAAGTCAATTTAAAATTATATTTCCTTCCAAAAATCTTCTGAAATGAAAGATTTGATCCCTGAGGTCATAAAGAGGTGAGAGAACAGGCACTCAGGAGTGATTTCTCTTGAAGCCCTTTGGCCTTAATTACTACAGTGTCCAAGTACCACCCATATGTTTCCAAAGAAACTAGATCCCTGCAGTGCCTTTGTCTCTAGACTTTTGAGTAAAATGGTAGGGTGCACTTTGCAAAATGTCATCGGTGATGTTGAGTTTCAGAGTCTTTAATTAGGAAGCTGAAATCTGTATATTGAGATTTGTAAATCATCTAAATTGCAGAGTAATGTCTTCAAATACTGCTAAGAGATGACATAAAGGCTCTTTTTTTAAAAAAAAAGAAATGCAATTCATTATACCTCAACTTCCTTTCAGTCATTAGACTTCTACTAACTATAGTGCTGACTTTTTCCCCCTAAAGTCTGTGAATTCCAAAGAAATGCTTTACTGTTTCCTCCATTATTATAGCTACCTTGGAGCTAGTGCATGAATTGAGATTAAAAATTTACAAAAATATTAAGTTAACAAAGTCTGTGTCACATAATGGTGTGCATGTTGACGTGTTGTATAGACATGGGAGCAGAGACTCCATTTTTACTTTAAAGATGACATCTTTAATTTTTACATGAGGTTTAAAACCCAGAGCCATGGGGTAAAAGAGGCAAGCCTCTACCACTCAGTGTAAAACCTTCTTGTTGGTGCTGATATTATTTTTCTGCTTGCAAACTTTTACATAGCTTAAGTCAAACTGTGAAATGAAGTTTAACAGTTCTCAGAAGGAATCAAATTGCCATTGTTCTCTTCCTGAATGGTTCTCTTTTTCCCTCTACCTTTATCAAATTAGAATCCTTAGAAGAACTACCAGAGATGAGTGGGAGAACGACACGCCGCTTCTTCTTTAATTTAAGTTCCATCCCCAGTGAGGAGTTCATCACATCCGCAGAACTCCAGGTTTTCCGGGAACAGATGCAGGAAAAGCTCTTGGGACAACAACAGTTTCCAGTGACCGATATAATAATAATTATTGAATTATTAAAGCCTGCAGCAGGCCAATTAGGGAAATTTCCTGTGATCAGACTGTTTGGACATCCAGGTTAGTGAATCACGAAACACGAGCCGGACGAGTGGGAGAGCTTCTGAATGATAACCCCAATGCCTTTGTGATGCGATGGACTTGCACAGGGACACACCACAACCATGGGTTGTGGTGGAAGTGACCCATCTTAGGGGATGGAAAGCCAAAAAGGATGTACCTCCAAGAGACACGTGAGGAATAGCAGTGTCTATTGTATAAGGATGAACACAGCTAAGGTCACAGATAAGGCCATTGCTGGTGACTTTTGGCCATGATGGCAAGGGACATCCACTCCACAGGAGAGAAAAGCGGCAGGCCAAGCACAAACAGCGGAAGCGCCTCAAGTCCAGCTGCAAGAGACACCCTTTGTACGTGGACTTCAGTGATGTGGGGTGGAATGACTGGATTGTCGCCCCTCCAGGCTATCATGCCTTTTACTGCCATGGGGAATGCCCCTTTCCCCTGGCTGATCACCTGAACTCCACTATAACCATGGCCATAGATGCAAAACGCCTGGTAAACCTCTTGTGAACTCCAAGACCCCAAGAGCTTTGTTAGTGTCCCAACAGAGCTCAGCTTGGTAGTCTCCATGCTGTCACTTTGGAAAAAAACCGAAAAAGGTTGTGTTAAAGAACTATCAGGACATGGTTGTGGAGGGTTGTAGACGTGATGTCAGTTCAGCACCAGGCAAACTAAAAATAAATAAAAGATATATATTTTTTAGACAAAAGAAAAAAACCCTACCACCCATAAACCAGCCAGACCACTTTAAATATTTCCCAATGAAGACCTATTATTATGAGAGAATGGAATGAAAAAAAAAACACGCTATTTTGACATATATTATATCAAAAGAAAAGAAGTTGGGAAAACAACAAGTATTTTATCAGAGAATTATTCCTCTTAAAGATTTAAAAATGTATTTAGTTGTACATTTTTATGGGTTCAACTCCCAGCACCCATAAGAAGGTAAATGGTTCCAGATTTATTGGTATTTATTTTACTATATATAACACACTCTTTAGAAAAAAATATAGCAATTAGCTATTTAATTATGTAATCACAAAGACACGCTAACCCGATCAAACAATACACCTAGTAACCGATCACTTTACTCAGAATTCAATAAGGTTCTATTAAATAAAATTGGTGATGACACCTTGTAAAGTTTGTACTAAGCAGAGGAACATGCATTATAATTGTACACAGACAGATCTTAATATGCTGTTTAACAACGTCATACACATATACAAATTATCCACACATTCCTTTAAGAGATTTTTATCCTAGCGGTTGTACTGAACTGTCACATGCATTGGAAAAAAAAAAAAAACACCTTTAGAAATATTATTTAAAACATGCAGCTCTGATTAATTGCATTGCCAAGGCTGAGATGACGTCTTGCACCTTTGGTTCTAAAACTATGAACTTACTGAACTACTTTAACAAGTGATGGAAAACAGAATTATATATAATAATTAAAGAACTGACAATATCAAAGGTACTTAGGCTGTTTCATTGAAGGGAAGAGTTTGCAGGGAAAGCCATGTGCCACTGTTCAAGTACCAGAGTATGAATGAATCCAGGGATTTTTTTTTTTTTTTGGTCTTTTTGAGACAGGGCCTCCCTGTAGCCCCAGCTGCCCTGGAACTCACTCTGTAGACCAGGCTGGCCTTGAACTCATAAAGATCTGCCTGCCTCTGCCTCCCAAGTGCTAGGATTAAAGGTGTGCGCCACCACGCCCGGCTGAATCCAGGGATTTTAAATTTTTTTTAAATTTTTAAATTTATTTCTGTATGTGTATGAATGTACTGTCTGCATGCAAGTTTGTGCACCCGTGTCGTGCAGTGCTGCGGAGGTCAGAAGAGGGTGTTGGATTCCCCTGGAATTGGAGTTTCAGACGGTTCTCAGCCACCATATGGGTGCTGGGGATCGTACCCGGGTCCTCTGCAAGAGCGGTTGGCGCTCCTAACTGCTAGGCCATCTCTCCAGCCCCCAGGGATTTTTAAAATGGTTTCTGGTCAGAAGGACAGTGGCACAGCACAGGAGAAAAAGAAAAGAAAAAATCTGTTAGTGAACCCTTAAGGGTTAAATTCAGGTCTTCAGACATCTGGAAAAAAGAAAAGAAAAACTGGAAAAGAAAATTTTTTAGTTGTAATACCTCTGGAAAAAAATAATTTGGACAGATAAGAAATAAAACCTTCAGGTAAACAGTGTAGAAACCTAGGAACCCAGGTTCAAATCAGGCCTTTGAAAAAATTTAAGAGGCATGCCAAAAGTAAACTTTAGTTTTTGTTTTCATGTTTGTGCACAACATACAATAAGAGAAGTTTGAAGTGGCGACTTTGTTTGGACAAAAAACACACAGGAGAACATGGACACATGACAGTGACAAAGACACATTGAAGAATGGTTATAACAGGAAAGTCTGGTGGCTTGCGCATATTACCTGCTAATTTAATGAGAATAAATCTAGTTAGTGGAAAAAGAGGCTTGTATCAAGAAGCAGACACAAAATGGATTTCTGAAATAAAATGGGGTTTATAAAGAAAAACTAATAAAATGGAAAATGCCAAAAGATGAAATAATCCCTTAAAATTAGGCAAAAGTTTTGTAAACAAAATATAAAAAAACCAAAACAGTGTTTGTTAAAAAGCCAAATGATGTAAAAATCTCAAAAGCCTGTAAAACTTAACTATCCATACAAAAGTTAAAAAAATGAAAATTGATTGTATTTTAAAATGGATGAAAAACCAATAAAATCAAAACTTGGTAATGAAAATTGATTGTATTTTAGAATGGATGAAAAACCAATAAAATCAAAACTTGGTTACTCTAAAACCCCAAAACCAAAATTGTGAAAGGATCAGAATATGACATTAAATAAATTGTAAGAGAATTAGAATATGCAAATAGAACATGGCATTAGTTATTATAAGGTCTGATGTAAATTTAGGCTTTCTGCCATGCTGTGTAGCAGAGGGTGTGGTTTAGTGCAGCCATGGAAACGGGGGCATGCACAGATAAAGCCTCAAGATGGCGGCTGAGGAGTGGGCGTGGGTTAGCATGGTTGCCATGGAAACAGTCTGCAGCATGTCTGTTTGAATGTGGTGTGGCGGGGGGAAGCCATGTGGTAGCCTTGGCAAGGCGATGTCAGAGAGGGGGGAAAACTGCAACAGGAGGGGTTGGGGGGGGCAGTGGGGTAGTGGGGAAGCACAGAAGAAAAAGAACTGCAGAGAAGGGAGCACAATAAAGAGGGACGGGGAACACACAGGGAGGGGGAAAAAAAAGGGATCGGGATATACACACACACGAGTGAGAGGGAGAGGATAAGGGAGGCACACACACGAGAGAGAAGAGAGAGAAAAGTTAAGTGAAGTCTTTAGTTTCAGAAAGCAGCCACCTGAGGACCAAGACTCATCCGCCTCAGTGTCAAGTGGTGCTGATCAGAGACCCCAGGGCCCATGACCATCGTGGGGGTTCTGAGGCGGGGGCCAATATACAGACACGTGGAAGTCAAGTTTCCCACAAAACACAACAACACACACACACACCAGATTAAGGTCCGGAATTTTGTCCCCGCGTCCTAGTTCGGACAAGCATCTGGAACGGAGAAAAATCGAGGTCCCTGATTAAAAATTACGGAACGGACTCTAAGCTCAGGGGTCCCTTTAATAAAACGAAAACACACGATACAAACGGGAGAAGAAAAAAGAATGAGGAAGAAATAGGAGGGAAGACAGAGGCAGAGAGAGGAGGGAAGAAGGGAAGAAGGAAAGCGGAAGACACGACAGAAAGAACAAATACTAAAGCACTTGGTGCACACGGGAACCCACAGTTGGCAGTCAGCAAGCCTCAGTGTGTCCAAAACAATGAAGGGCTGAGAGGAAGGAGGAAGTACAAGGGGCAAAAGTGGGTAGGAGAGAGCACACACAACACACACACACAAAGGGAGAGAGGGGAGGGACAGAGAAGCAGAGGTGGTTCCGCTCGTGCATGTGCGCTGGTTGTCCAAGAAAGACACTGCAGTCAGTCTGTCCACATGGGGTTCCAAATAACAGGTGATGAGGCCCGTGCCGGGTTTGAACTGGCGATGCGCGCCGCGCAGCCCAGAAGCCGCGCCGCCTAAAAAAACATCAGACAGCCAAAAAAAAAAAACAACACAAAGAGTCCAGGGCACTAATAATGTTAGGTTGAAAAAGGGCCGGTCCCCCAGAGAAAAAGGCACATGGGGCGTAGTTCTCCAGGAACCTTACTGCATGTGGGGACTGCCAGTCGTGAGCCGATCTGCAGACACGTGGTGGAACCGACAGCGGCAGGGGCGGATGGGGGAGGGGCAAAGAGGTGGGAGAGAGAGAGAGACGAGAGTTGGGAGTGGGGTCCACCTATTATATCCAATGGGTGGGGCCTCAGGTATAGTGGGAAGGGGTCAGAGATTGAAGCTTCTGAGAGAAGTGGGACCTGTGTGCCCCTGGGATTCTGGGAAGCGCGGACCTACACGCCTGCCTCAGAAGGAATGCAGCACTCTGCTGCCTAAGCTGGAGCTGCATCGGCTGGCTGTTCACGTTCTTTGAGGTCCTGAGTCTCCATGGGGGCCTCTCAGAGGAATCCTTCTCTGATGAAATTGGTCTGCAGGAGCAGGGGGTCGCATCCCTGGGCCTGAAGAGTGTGGAGAAGACAAGGTGTGCACCCTACCTGTATTCAGAGGAGGGAGGCGCTGCACTTTCTGAACTAGTTAATCCCTCTGACCCTGAATCCCTCTGTAGAAGTTCTTATGTAGTTTAAGTGGAGGCCAGTACAGTTGGAAACACAGTTTACGAGGGGCAGGGTACTGGGGTACCTGCCCTCTCCCCTCCTTGGCGGTATGGTTTAACAAGGGAAGTGTCTTGATTTTGAAGAGAGGGTCGTCCTGTAGTCCCAGATGGCTGGGTACTCANTTTGGGAATATACTATAGACACTGGCTGCCACTGTTGCACAGTATCTCCAGGCTGTTGAGGTGTAGCTGATACGGACAGAGGAGTCTTGTTTATCTCAAGGAGGACCAATATTTTTGGTGTATTGCTTTAGTGGCCTGGTAACACTCTCTGGCATTTCAGAGGCCAGTTGTACCTAGCAGTGACGTCTTATAACATTTTTTCATGCTCAAACCAGGTCTTCGACAACACAGGACTAAGCCTTTCTCCTTGCATATATCCCCTTATAGGCAAAAGGCTTTATAATTTGGGGGGGGGGCGGGTTTTGAATCCCTAGCCAACAAACTCCTAGGCAGAATAATTCATGCTGATGTCAAAGCTTGTCCCAAGTAGAATATATTTTGCTTAATACACAACTTATAAACACTTTACTATTGAATTTGGCTCTAGATAGAGATTAATCCTTTCTACACAGTTCCTATGCCTTCAGTCAATTAAAAAAGGTAGATATAAGCCTGTTTAATAAGAAATTACCACGTAACAATTGGCTCTAATTACAGTTAGGGATGATTTCATTACCCTCATGTGTTTCTTTTTCCTGATAAAGGGGAGAGGAAGGTAGGTTTCTCAGATCTGGAAGATAAACTTCATTAGGGCCCATTATAAACAGTTAACCCAAATAGTATTCAGAGAGATTTCAGTGTCCCTGTGACTCAGGCAGTCTGAAGGTTCCTCTTTCTTTAATGTTCAACGGGTCACCAATCTGCTGACATTTCCAGTCCATCCTCTAGCCATAAAGTGTATGTTTCAGGCATAGATTGGTGATTTTTTTACCTATGGGACCTTTTTACTACTTCTCTACAATCTGCTAAGAGCCAGTTTCGACAGACAGCCTCAAAGTAGAGTGGGACTATAGGATTATCCTTCTAAATTACAAAATTACAGCTTTATAGCTTAAACAGTACTTTGTAGAAAGAAGTTATACTTTCAAACAAAAGCTTCTGCAAGGCTGATTAACTGATTGTAGAGAGTTTGGAATGTTACAAGTCTAGGGACAACTTATCATAGGCCATTTTTAGCCCCCATAATAGCCATTTATTACCCTCTGTGTATATGACTTAACACTCTTTGTGACTGATAGGTAAATCATTTGACATGTACAAAGAGAACACTAGCTTTCCTTTTGAGTGTATTAACTTGACAGACCATGAGCTTCCATCACCTCAAAGGCTAAGAATATTATCAGATAGCATCTGAAGCCTATCACAGAGATTTTCTCATTTTATTGTAACCATTTTCTGATGCCTCTACCAATGTACTTTGGAAAGTGTCTTGACTTATGGCTTTCTTATTTTCTGTTACTGTAAAACTTCATGAAACTTACCTCATTGGAGCATGGACTCTGGGCTAATCTAAATCTATTTTCCTGGTCCACGATCAGTCAAATCTCTTAGTCCCTGTGAAGTGAGAGTTTTTGTGACAGTAGGGGTCGAGACAATAGGATTAACTTCCTAAATTATATCCTGTGTCCTGTCTAGTATCCTTCATAATCTGCTAACAATCGGAAGGACTGCCTCCACACTAAGTGGAGGTAAATATCGTGAGCATGAGAAGGGGGAGAGGTGGGATGTGGGGCATAAGAGGGTGGGGGGTGGGTGTGTATGGACCGAATTGGTTGTCTTAGAGTAGTAAATGCTCCCGTGACCTATCCCAGCTCCTCCCTGTGCAAGTGACCAGCATTACTAAAGAATATTTCATCTGAAATCCATCCCAGTGTATCTCTCTATTGAACCTGCAAAGTATATTATATTATCTGAAATAGTTCTGAGGATTGAACTCAGCTTGTCATTCTTGTGCAGCAAGAATTTTTACCAACTAAACCATCTCCCAGGCTAATTTAGTTTTGAAAATTTGTCCTCTGAGTCCCCATGTGCTCCAAATGACTGCTCTTAACCACACGTCTGCAGCTACTGGGAGACAGGATGGGAAAGCAAGAACTATCCTCAGTTCTTAACTAAGGAATGAACTTGGGCAAGGAACTTGAAGCTCTTGAATATTAGTTATCTGAGGTGAGGTTAGTAATATCTTCTTGTAGCCTATCTATGATCTTTGTTTCTAGATTAAAAATACAATTGAATCAATAATTTAGAAGCTTCTTTTCCTGAAAAACATTGTTTCCTTACTTGGGCCAACAGGGCAAAAAAAGCAGGATGAGGGCTGGAGAGATGGCCTAGTGGTTAATGTTAGGTCCAGGCTTCCCAGAATCCCAAGGGGCACACAGGTGCCCACTTCGTCCAGAAGCTGCCAATCCTCTAACCTCTTCCCCTATACCTGAGGCCCCGCCCCATGGGCATAAAGGGTGGACCCTGGCCGCCATCTTGCTCTGTCTCTTCTCCCCCTGCTCTCTGTCACCCCCCACTTTCTCTATCTCTCCATCCCCGCACTCTCTATCCCCCCATTCTCTCTCTGTTCCTCCACTCTCTCTCTCTCTCTCTGTGCCTATCTGTCTCTGTCTGCCTCTCTCTGCCTCTCTGTCCCCTGCCATGCTGTCTGGTTCCACCACGTGTCTGCAAGTGGCTCACACTGGCAGTCCCACATGGAAGTAAAGTATGTTCCTGGAGCAACCTAAGCCTCATGTGCCTTTTTATTGGGATTTAATGCTTTTTATAACCTAATATTCTGGTGCTGTGACTCAGATTGCCATTTTGCCCCCACCCCCACCCCTTAGGGTAGACAGTAAGGCCTCTGGCTGGATACCAAGCACAGGCTAAGACCACACCAGCCAGCATTTGTACAAAAGGTACCGTCTCCTCTCCTTATCCTACCCTACTCTATTCCTGTGTGACTGTGTGAGAGTTAGAGTGCCAGACCAGCACCTGAGTGAGGGGAGATTCTATCTCCCACCCCTACCTTCTGCATACCCGTGTGTGTGCTCTGCCCCCTAGCTGCTCTCTCTGCCTCCACATTTCTGGTTCTGTTTTCCCTCTCTTCCTTCATTCTTTTTAGTTTCCCGTTATCTTCCATTCCATTTCTAAAGAGCCCCCGAGTGTTGGCAAACTCAGGGTTCCCCCCAATTTTTTCCAGCCAGATTGCTGTCCACTGGGACACTGGGGACAGAATCCAGACCCAAACTTTGGCCTCCCCAGTGATTTTGGGGTGCTAATTTCACAGGCTTGCAGGCCGGGACTTCACAGACAACCACACTGGTCACGCAGACCTGGGGTTTCTGACCAGCACCACTGGACACTAAGGCGGATGCGCCTTAGTCCTTGGGTGGCGCTTCTGAGACTAATCTTTTTTTCCTCTCTCTCCTCCCTTTCCTCTGCCCTCTGCAGTCTTTTTTTCTTTCTTTTACTGTGCCTTCTCCTCTGCCCCACTGCCCCCGCCACCCCTCTGCTATGTGCTTTTTTCCCCAGTCACCATGCACCATGCTTTTTCCCTGCCCCACATTCAAACAGACTTGCTGCAGACTGTTTCCATGGCAACCATGCTAATCCATGCCCACTCCTCAGCCGCCATCTTGAGGCTTTGTCTGCGCATGTCCCCATCTCCATGGTGGTGCTAAAGCACACCCTCTATTACACCCACATGGCAAAAAGCCTAAATTTACATCAGACCTTGTAATAACTAATGCTATATTTCTATACTCTAATTCTCTTACAATTTATTTAATGGCATATTCTGATCCTTTCACAATTTTGGTTTTTGGGTTTTATATTGGATTATACAAAGTCAATTGGAATTGCATTAATACATTTTGTGTAGAGTAACCATGTTTTGATTTTATGAGTTTTCATCCATTTCAAAATACAATCAATTTTCAATTTTTACTTTTGTATGGATAGTTAATTTTTCCAGGCTTTTGTTTGAGATTTTTACATCATTTGGCTTTTTAACAAACTTTTTAAAAAATATTTTGTTTACAAGACTTTCGCCTAATTTTAAGGCATTATTTCAGATTTTGGCATTTTCCATTTCATTGTTTTTTCTTTATAAACCCAATTTTATTTCAGAAATCCATTTTGTGTCTGTTTCTTTCCACTAACTAAATTTATTCTCATTAAATGAGCAGGTAATATGTGCAAGCCACCAGATTTTCCTGCCTGCCCTGTCCACCATCCTTTGCAGGCATACACCTAAGCAGATGTCTTAAATTTAAACTCTGATTCTTTGTAAATGTGATAATTGCAATTAATGGTTCCATAGCCCTGGACAATGAAGGACAACTTTAGATAAAAGGGGATTTCCCTATTGTACAGAGTTAATGGATACAGTTAGGTCATGTGTCTGTCCAACCTGTCTGCGTGTTATAACTGTTCTTCAATGTGTCTTTGTAACTGTCATGTGTCCATGTTCTCCTGTGTGCTTTTTGTCCAAAGTGGCCACTTCAAACTTCTTTTATTCTATGTTGTGCACAAATGCTAAAATAAAAATTAAATTAAGTTTACTTTTGGCATGCCTCAAAGTTTTTTTCCCCAAAGGCCTGATTTGAACCTGGGTTCCTAGGTTTCTACACTGCTTACCTGAAGGTTTTATTTCTTATCTGTCCAAATTATTTTTTCCACAGGTATTACAACTAAAATTTTTCTTTTCCAGTTTTTTTCTTGTTTCCAGACATCTGAAGACCTGATTTTTAACCCTTATGGGTTCACTAACAGATTTTTTCTTTTCTTTTTCTCCTGTGCTATGCCACTGTCCTTCTGACCAGAGACCATTTTAAAAATCCCTGGATTCGGGCTGGAGAGATGGCCTAGCGGTTAGGAGCACTGACTGCTCTTGCAGAGGACCTAGGTTCGACCCCCAGCACCCACATGGCGGCCGAGAACCATCTGAAACTCCAATTCCAGGAGAACTCCAGTTCCAGGGGAGTCCGACGCTGTTTTCTGACCTCCGCGGCATTGCACGACACGGGTGCACAAACTTGCATGCAGACAGTACATTCATACACATACAGAAATAAAAAAAAATTATTAAAAAAAATCCCTGGATTCATTCATACTCTGGTACTTGGACAGTGGCACATTGCTTCCCCTGCAATCCCTTCCCTCCAATGAAACAGCCTAAGTACCTTTGATATTGTCAGTTCTTTAATTATAATATATAATTCTGTTTTCCATCACTTGTTAAAGTATTTCAATAAGATCATAGTTTTAAAACCAAAGGTGCAAGATGTCATCTTAGCCTTGGCAGCACAATTAATCAGAGCTGCATGTTTTTAAATAATGTTTCTAAAGGTGTTTTTTCCAATGCATATGATGGTTCAATACAACTGCTAGGATAAAATCTCTTAAAGGAATGTGTACATAAATGTGTGTGTATGACATTGTTAAACAGCATATTAAGATCTATCTGTATGATTACAATACATGTGCCTTTGCTTAACACAACCTTTACAAAGTGTCATCGCCAAATGTATTTATTAGAACCTTATTTATGAGTGTATGCATGAAGTACTGTTCACTTTTAAGAATTCTATAATGTAATTATGGCATATACAAGAAATTGTGTTCCACCTACCAGGTACTATATACCTAGTTACAGCCTCAAGTGAAACAGACATATATAGAGTTACCCATACATACTAAAATTGTTTTATATATCTGTTATACTTTGCACATGTTACTTTTAATATCTTTAAGAGAAATTAGGTTTTACTTCCAGTGACCACACGGACAGTCCAAATGTAACCAATTTGGGTGAGCCCTAAGTATTATCTGCCTGCTGCTGGTATGTGACAATGCCCCCCCTTCCTTTTCCTTTTCAAAGCTATAATTCAAAATCTGGGGACAAGTGACATGGCCTTCATTTGAGAAGGTACTGGTTTTAACCTCTTTATTATCTTGGGTTTGTTTCATGGGCTATGTTGTTAGAAACTTTTGCCTTGCATGGTTTAAATCATTGTACTTTGAGTACTTAAATGACCTTCATAGACCTTAAAGAACAAATTGTAGGACTTACTGCATAGGTTTAATGTCAACTTGATACACCTGAGCTGAGAAACCTCAATAATTGCCTTCATTGGACTGGCCTGTGCCCATTGTGGGCAATGCCATTCTTGGCCAGATATTTCTATATTGTATACAATAGGCTGAATATGAGCCAGCAACACAAGCCAGTAAATAGCATCCTTTCCTAGCCTGTGCTGCAGCCACTACCAGGCTCCTACCATGAGCTTTTATTATTAGTCAGAATATTTTTGCCACAGCAATTAAGAATTTATTAACAGTGCTTAAGTCAATGTTCAAGCTTTACTTAGGAGTTGTATGGTAATTAATGTACCAAATTAATTCAAACAATCCTCTTGGAGGTTTAGCAACCACACTTAAAGCTCTAATCTGATTTGGCAAGAGGGATTTGATGGGACAATATTTTGGCCCCCACCCTCTGAGGTCGACTTGGGTCCTAGGGTCCTGCATCCGCAACTTTGTGCATGTCCTGTGGCAGTGAGTCACCAGTCATCCCGTGCCAGGGAAGTCTTGGAGATTCACTTAAAAGGACTTCATCCTGCCAGTGTCCAGTCAAAGGAGGAAAGTCCATATAGAGGAGAAACTCTTCATGCTTCAAAGGGAAAGTGTGGCCAACCAAGCCCTGACTTTGTCCTCACATAGATGGAACTGGTAAAGAGAGCCAGGTGCAAGGCCTGAGTGACCCCTTAAGGACCAGAACCTCAACTGACCTTAACACCAAAACAAACTTCGTTTATCTGAGCTAACTGTGTGGTTTTAAACACCCCAACAGGAAACTGTAATCTAAAGAAGAGAAAATGAAATAGCTTATTTCCAGAGAGATAAGTGAGAGACATGCTGTGCCAAGTTAGGAATCTACCATGTTATGTTAGAAAATATCTCAGAGATAGATGACAGATTTAATGCACCATGCCAGAAAACACTACCTTTTATATTCTCATGGTTATGGCTCTCATTCTGGAGCCCTGCGTACTAAAGCTGGCCCTCATCTAGAGCTCTGTGTACTAAAACTTTTTTCCAATTTCTTAAACCAGGGTACAAGCCCTCTTTCCCTCTGCAGACCCTAAACAGGGACCCTCCAATTGCTAACGTACCAGTAGCCCTCTGTTGGTACTGTGAAGTCCCCACACTGGTATACTCATATAAGACTCAACCAGCTTGTCTTTTCAATTGCAGGGAAAATGTCCACTAAGTACTGGCAATTATCAATCTGGACCAAACCCACAGGGCAGAGCACCCAGAGCAGCCAAAGTGGGAAACTGGATTCTAACCCTCCAGCCTGACAGCTGTTCCCCAAAGACTTTGACCCTGATTGTGAGAATGAAACTTTGTGTGTGGCTTGAAGGGAGAACTTGTAAGACCTGTCCCAAAAGATCTCTGATTATCTGATATCTCTGTGGGCATTCAGAGTTATCTGTAGCAGGAAGATTCGGGATATTACTATGATTCTTGCTTTGCCCTATCTCTGCAAAGTTCCAGGCCCCTTCCCTTGAGGCATTGAGCAAAATGTCACACCTCTAGTTACCTGTTGCACAAACTGGATCTCTGCAGCCCCCCAATTAGAACCAAGGTGGCTCACCCCTCCCTTCTGCCTGCTCCCCACTTCCTTGTCCCAAACACAGTAGTCTTGAATATATAGACCTCACTGACAGAAAATAAACAGAGTTCCTATTCTCCCCAGCTTTCCACGTGCCTGTGAGTTCATTCACTTCCATGGGTGATCTCCTGCGGTTTTCCCTCCCCCCTTCTTGTGGGAGCAAAGCCTAGAGACTGTTGGCCTGCAGGTAGGAGACAAGTCCTGGAGCTGAGCCAAGAAGGGAAGGACAGCGTGTGGAATGCAGTCACATGTGACGCAAAGACATTGAAAAATGACACCTGATCAGCTCTGAAGCAGATATAGAAGAAAGAGAACAGTGCCCCATTTCCTTATCATAAGAAAAAGGCTGGAATGTTAGGTCCAGGCTTCTCAGAATCCCAAGGGGCACACAGGCGCCCACTTTCTCCAGAAGCTGCCAATCCTCTAACCCCTTCCCCTATACCTGAGGCCCCACCCCATGGGTATAAAGGGTGGACCCCAGCTGCCATCTCACTCTCTCTGTCCCCCCTGCTCTCTCTGTCCCCCTCTGTCTCTGTCCCCCCCCTCTGTTCCCCCTCTCTGTCCCCCTCTCTCCCCCTCTCTCTCTGTCCCCCCTCTTCATTCCCCCTCTCTCTATCCCCCACTCTCTCTCTATCCTCCCTCTCTCTGTCCCTCTCTGTCTCTGTCTGCCTCTCTCTGCCTCTCTGCTCCCTGCCATGCTGTCCGGTTCCGTGTCTGCAAGTGGCTCATGCTGGCAGTCCCATATGTAAGTAAAGTATGTTCCCGGGGTGACCTAAGCCTCATGTGACTTTCTTTGGGATTTAATGCTTTTTATAACCTAACAGTTAAGAGTGCTGAGTACTCTTGCAGAGGACCCGGGTTCGATCCCCAGCACCCACATGGCGGTTAAGAACTGTCTTTGGCTTCAGTTCCAAGGGAATCCAATGCCCTCTTCTGACCTCTGAGGCATTGCACAACACGGGTACACAGACCTACATGCAGACGGTACATTCATACGCATAAAAATAAATAAAATAATAAAAAAAGCAGGATGAAAGCCTGACATCTGCCTTCAAGGCACAGAGATTTCTCATTGGACTTAACCTTTTCTCTTGAGTCACCTTGGATCTCAGGAATAGCAGAAGACATGATCCCCCATGATGGTAATTATCTGTGAGAGCTAGGCCACACTCTGGAGCAGAACTAACAACCTGGTAGGAACCAGATTGATCCCCGTAAGTAGTGACAGTGATACAGACTTCTTTGGATCTCCTTGAAGAACCAGAGAGAGGTAATGATCAATGACATGACATCTGGACCAGGACTATTCAGTTAGGCAGACCTCCTCTGACCTCCCTGTAACTCTTCCTGTATTTAAACTTTCTGTATTAAACTTCAGTATGCAGAAGATAGACTGGGGTCCCTGAACCCCTTTGTGTGTTGTTCCTGTCACTGTGGCCACATTGAGTAAGTCTCATCTTTCTGCTTTATGCCATAACTTATCTCTAATTTGCATAATGAAGATTTGCTGCTGAGCATAGCCTGTTGAGGCTGTAGGATTTATATTTATATTCTAAAAACTCTGGTTACAATAGCAATGCTATCAATGAATACCTGATGTATGAAGATTAAATGTGTTTGAGCCAAAGAGTTTGATTATTTTTAAAAAAATTTTAATTTAATTTTTGTGTATTTCATATAGAGCATCTCAATCAATCTTAACCACCTTTCTACTCCCTTCCCCATAGGCACCCTCCCACAGCCCCCTCCACTGGAATTCATATGCTCTGTCATTTGTGTGAAAGGTACTGTGTCAAGTTAGTGTCCCCTGACATTCCTCAGTGCAAGTCATCCACTAAGGTGTAGTCAGCCTATCTAAAGTCCCTTGCTTTAAGAAAATCAGTTATTCCTTATCCAACGGTAAGCAGCTGCCAACATTTCTTCAGCTAAGATTGGGGTCTGCTGCCCATTTACCCAGTTCCATGCTGGGTTTTTGTCTTCTTGAGTTTGCATGGGTCTTGCATATGCTGACACCATTGCTGTAGGTTCCTATGAGCAGGGTCCCAGGAGCTTGTAGGAGTCTATTTCCATATGGTCATGCATCACCTCCTGGCTCTTACAGTCTTTCCACCCCTGCTTCCCTAATGGTCCCTAAGCCCTGCCCTGGGTGAGTGAAACTTGATAAAACACTAGAGTGTCTGATTATTAACTAGTGTTTGATAAACATTTTCCAACCTATTAATGTTTGTATGAGATAATATCATTTAGTATATAATATTTTCTATTTTAATAATTCTTTATTTACCAAGTAGTTCTATTATTGGGGTGATGTTGGTGGCTTGGCATTTTTGTGTTGCACTTTGTCTCCTTGTAGAGGAGGTTGAATGGTTGAATGCTGCCAGAGCTACAGCTCATTCTGTTCTTGTTTATTGGAACCTGCTTCATTTCCTCATTGTTCAAACAAACAAAGAATCTATTTATTAGAAAAAAATTTTAAAAGTCATAACCAAATGTAGTATCTTTTAAAAAATTGTTAACTGACCTAAAATATGTGCTATCTCCATAAAATCAAAGTGAAAAGAATCATCAAGGATCCTTCAAAAAAAAGATAAATAAACCAGACAATCAACACGAAGGAGGTTGGGGATCCCTTAGAAAGGCACAGTTTGCTATCTGACAATCTCTTCTCTTTTGACAAAGAATCAGTGCTGGGCAGCCTGCTGAGCTGAGGGGAACAAAGAAGGCTGGGCAGGGATGCAATTTAAGTGTTTTGACAGTTAAGTCAAAGAAGTAAATGGCCTCAGGCATTTGCACATTTTAACCCCTGCTGTCACCACTACAATTCTTCAACTGCTGAAATCCAAAAATCAGTTCTTTGGAAAGCAGAGTAGCACAGCTTGACACAAAATGGAAAAAAAAAAAAAAGTTAGAAAAGTCAAGAGGAAGTTATTGAACCTATTGGAGTCTTTGTTAGGTAGTAAGCTTTATCTTAATTTTCTTGGTTTCACTTTTCATTAGGTGTAACCTGGAGCCCCTGGGCACAGTGCCTTATTCCCTTTGGTCCCGTGTGTGAAATTTCAACACTGGAGGGATCAGCAATTTAGTAGTGAGCCGTAAGCTCCCAATATGCAACGATTTGGTCTGAAAGTTTACTGAGCTTGTTGTTCATAATCTGCAGATACTTCCAGTCATTTCTTTTGCTTAAACATTGCTTACTGAAAGAGGAAGTCGATTGATCATGGATTGCATATCCTTGCAGTGGTTGGAACCCCTGCCTTCCCTTGACTCTTTCCTCTGCATCCATCCCTCAAGCCATGGTGTATCTAGAAGGGAGTAGAAGGATAAAGGAAAGAGGACTGTGTGGCATTGGCTTAAAACAGCATTTCTTTCTACAGATGGGACTTTTGTTCATCTGACTACTGTTTGAAATGAAATCCATAGCACTGAATTTTAGGCAGCATTAAAAAATCCACTGGCCAGAGATTAAGAGGCTTCAGAGTGCTTATCCCTGGATAGATACCTATATCAAACTTCAGCCTCCCAAGGCTCAGGAATCACTGCAGAAGAGGGGGCAGAAAGATTGTAAGAGCCAAAGGTGGTGGATGACCTCAAGGAAACCGTTTTTCAGACAGTTGGTCAGTTGTTCATATGAACTCACAGCAATGGTGACAGTTTGTGCAAGTCCCACATCACCACAAGCCAGACAAAGTTCCAGCATAGATATGAGGAGGTGGGTAAGAACCCCAATCTTACCTGAGGAAGTATTAGTAAGCAATGGCTGCTCAGAGGGGGACCACCAGTCTTGTTTACAAATGAGAGTCTTGGTAGGTTGACCAAGCTCCAGTGGCTGGACCCACATGATATAAACATAGATTTATATATGTTTATGTATATGTATAAATCATGGAGCCACATGTTATATAGATTTATATATATGATATAATTTGATATAAAATCTATGATATGATATGAAATATATATATGATATATAAAAATTTATTGTATGAAATCTGCAAAAATTCAATTAAAAAAGAAAACTGTAACTCATAATTCATAATCACCTATTACTGTGTTAGGCACCGAAAGCATAAAGCAATGCCTGAAGGCTCTTTCCCCCTACAAAAGAGTTATATAAGAGTATACCATTTGGAAAATAAAATGTCCATTTCATAACTTATTAAACTGGTAAGATTTTTTTGTGTGTGTGCATGTATGTAAATAATTCCAACACTGCATTGCTCATTTAAGCGAATTCTATCCTCGAAATAATTTACTGTCCTACAAAATAATTGTACTATGAAAGAAAATCTAAGTTTTTCAAAAACTGAAATGCTTTCCCTTTTCTTTCATTTTTGCTATTATTTCTTGTGACTTTTCATTGAGAATTGGCACAGCTTCATGATTTATTTGCACTTGACTTTAAATAGCAAAAGGAAGCAACTCAATGCTACCAACTCAGGGAAATCAAGCAACTCAGAATTGAACAGAAAGTACTGACTGCTTCTCTTGTCAGATTTGAGCTTTCTGACAGATGGCTTCATGGGGTTAATTTGAATTTCTTGCCTTCTTAAAATTGTAAGGCAACTGTACTCTTAGGCACCTGTTCTAGCAACAAATACTTGTATTTAAATCTTTCTAGCCATCATAATAGACAAAGTGGCTGCTCAGCCTTAAGAACAGGTAAATCTCCTTAAGCACTTAACTCACCACTGCAGAGAGACTTCTGCAAGGTTTATTATGTGTCACAGTTAGCTTCAACACTCGAATAATGTATAATGGATGAGAACAACACCAAATACGTTAAATGGAGACTAATTAGGAGTTAAGCCAAGGGAAATTAACGGTTTACATGTGGTAGAAATAGACTTTTGGAGTGTAGGAACAGTAGTTTTAAAAATAATAATTATTAAAAGGGTAGTTTTCTCTACTTTCATGATAAAAAAAAAACAACTTTGGGGCCTGGTGTGGTGGCATATGCCTTTAATCCCAGCACTCGGGAGTCAGAAGCAGGTGGATTTCTGTGAGTTCAAGGACAGCCTGGTCTACAGCATGAGTGCCAGGCCAGCTTGGACCCTGTCTCAAAAATACCTCCTCCCCCCCCCAAAAAAAAATCTTTGGACTAAAATTTGTCTCATAAACTTGTAAAGGAATTAAAATCCAATTCCTTCTATAGGATTTAAGTTTTAAAGCCCCTGGCTACAAATTTATCACTTCTATTTCCAATCTTTTAATTAATTGTGTGTGTGTGTGTGTGTGTGTGTGTGTGTGTGCAACTATGAGGACAACTTGTGGAAGCTGGTTCTCTCCTTCCACCATGTGGGTCCCAGGGATTGAACTCAGGTTGTCAGGCTTGGTGGCAAGTGCCTTACACTGCTGAGAAATCCCATCAGCCCTCACTTTAATTTTCAAGTGTCTGCTTTCTTCATTTTCTTTTCTTCAGGGTGACAGGGAGGATTCACAAAGATTCTTGCAAACTCTCAAAATAAGAAATAGATCTTGGCCAGGCGTGGTGGTGCATACCTTTAATCCTAGCACTTGGGAGGCAGAGGCAGGCGGATCTCTATGACTTCAAGGCCAGCCTGGTCCATGGAGTGAGTTCCAGGACAGTCAGAGCTACAGGGAGACCCTGTCTCAAAAACAAAAACAAAAAAAAGAAAAAAAAAAAAGAAATAAATCTCCCCTTTATTCACTACCTTGTGGTAGTGCCGAGTTGTGTGGTGCTGTGTTGTGCTGGTCAATAAGTCGCCATCAGCACATTTTCTGGCTTTGTAAATTAAACTGGGGAGCAGTGTGTGGTAAGTTGTTCAGGGAAATGATGAAGAAAGAAAAGAGATATTCTCAGAAACTAGTCAAGTGTCTGGGCCATGAAATCATTCTCAGTGCTCTTTGCCAGAGACAATATGTCATGGAAACTGCTAGCTGATGTTTGGACCTATCTATGCTTTACGAAGACAACTGCTTATTCTCTACTGGAAGTTATATATTTCCTCATGTAATCATAAGTAAATTAGTGTGTGTTTTTTAAAAGTAGTATTTCAATGTCAACGCTATAGAATTAGTCTTAGGATGACTCAACTACCATAATTTACAAGCTATTTTATAATGAATTGTTAGATATTGCTCTTAACAACTTTGAAATTTTCCTTATTGACTAGAAAGATGACTAAGTATAGGTTTATAGATGCTTTGTTCATCTCAAATGATTGATTGCCAGAAGCATTCAAAGGGGGGAATGAAACTGAAGTCCTAATGGAAATACCTATCTATCTCTCTATCCTCTATCTATCATCTATCTATCTATCTATCTATCTATCTATCTATCTATCTATCATCTATCTACCTATGCTAGACTTTAAAACATCGAGTTTCTGGGCATCATGGCCCATACCTTTAATCCTAGCACTTGGGAGGCAGAGGCAGCAGATCTCTGTGAGTTTAAGGCCAGCCTGATCTACAGAGCCAGTTCCAGGACAGCCAGAGCTACAGGGAGACCCTGTCTCAAAAAGACCACAAAAAAAAAATTGTCTCAAAAAGACCACAAAAAAAATTGTTACTAAATTCCATCTTTAGTGCCACAATGTATGCATAGAAATATATGTAGAACCAAGTGGCTTGTTTTGTTTTGAAACAAAGTTTAACATCATAGCCTATGCTGGGTTCTAATTTGCAGCAATTCTTCCTTCTCAGCTCCCCCCACCTCCCCCACCTGGGTTACAGGTGTGAGCTATCTCGTCTGGCCGAGGATCAAGCTGTTAATCACTTGTTATCTCTGAAGGGTAGCATTATGGGCACCAAAATTACCTCTGTCTTCTGGGAAACTTCTTTCGAAAGAAGGCCAGTCACCTGCAGTCTGTGCTGATGTCTGTGCTGGCAACAGGTGGATGTCAGAACCTAGAAGAGTCATCATGTTGCGGGGATGGCACCAATTTAGATCTTCACTGGAGAACTAGAATTCGAACCAGAAGCACCAAAGAGCTGATAAGCTCAATGGGGGTGAGAGATGTGGGGATCAGGCAGATACCAGTTCCTGAGAAAGCTAAGCAAGGGATGGGGAAGAAGGGAAGGTAGTCTCCTGCTTCTCTAGTTCTAAAGCTCACTTTTGGAAATCAAACTTTTTTTTTTTTGTGTGTGTGCATATGTGTGTGTGTGTATGTTTTGAGACAGGGTCTCCCTTTAAGTCCCAGCTGGCCTGGAGCTCACTCTGTAGACCAGGCTGGCCTTGAACTCACAGAGATCTGCCTGCCTCTGCCTCCCAAGTGCTAGGATTAAAGGCGTGCGCCACCATGCCCAGCTCTCAAACAGTTTTCTATCTTTGAGACTTGAGACCCTTGATATTCTTCTGCATTTTCAATAAAAAGCTCTCTGTATACTCAATCTGATGCCATTCAGAACATCTTCACTGCACACATTCCTTTTTTTTTTTTTTTTTTTTTTGGATATGAGGTATTTATTCAAGAATGGCTAGCTTTTTGTTTTAAACTTCCAAATAGAAATATAAAACTATATAATACTTGTGGCATCAATATATTTTAAGACCATTATTTGGTGTGCGTGTGTGTGTGTGTGTGTGTGTGTGTGTGTGGTGTCTTTTCAAGACCGCGGTAGTCCACCTGTAGCCCCAGCTGTCCTGATACTCACTCTGTAGACCAGGCTCGGCCTTGAACTCATAAAGATCCCCTCTGCCTGCCCTGCCCTGCCTCTGTGTGCCTAGATTAAAGGCGTGTGCCACCATGCCCAGCAAGACCATTATTTCTTTTTTTTTTTTTAAATGCAAATCAAAATAGTCGCTTTTATTTTTTTCTATTACTTCTATATTTTTTTCATGTTTTAACAATAAGTAATAATTTATGAGTACAAGCATCCTTCATGGAAAACCAATTTGCAAGCAGTTGTGCCCAAACCCACACAGCCCAAGGGTCCCACCATCCAGCTGGGGGGGCAGCTTGTATGTTCAATCAAGTTGATCAAATAAGTGTCCAGATTATATTGCTGTAGTTTCACCATTCACCCCAATCGCAGCCCTTACGTTCTACCACAACCCCTCTTCTGCAGATTGTTCCCTAGGCTTAGGAAAGGGGCACAGGTGGATGAGAAGCAAAACAGTCTACTTTCTCTGGAGCTGTTGTTTTAGACTCTGGTCAGTTCTGGCTGTTTCCTTTCATGGGCTGACAGTTGGTTCAGGAATAAACCTTTCAATCGTATAATGAAGCACAAGCAATTAGATATATAGGTATTTAAACAGTACTAATTGTTATGGTAGGTTACTTTGGTATAGATACAGATGTTTGGATGGTATGTTAATCCATGAATTACATTTTTTTCTGTAAAATATGACAGGGTCTTACTGTGTGGCTTATAACATCTCCTAACTGCTAGAGGATGTAAGCTTGTGGCATCAGCCGTGGATTATTCCTCCAAGGAGAGAGCTAATAGCCAATTAGATTTGGGATATACAGACATATGGCTGCCACTGCTGCACAGTATTATCAGGCAGGTGAGGTGTAGCTGGTGCTGACGGAGGAGTCTTGCTTGACTCAAGGAGACCTATATTTGCTTTATTGGTTTAGTGGCCTTTGGTAACACTCTCTGGTATTCCGGAGACCAACTGTACACTTGCAAGTGTAAGACCATTATTTCTAAGTGATGAGATGTTTTCATAGGTCCTAAATAGAACTTCTGAAGAAATAGCATTTCATGGTCAAATATAAATTACTCAGAAATGAAGTCACTTCCTATGATAAATGTCCATTCCCTATATAGTTTAGTGTACAATACCTTTAGACATAAAATGTTGTTCTCTATTTCCAGTCTTTGACTTGATCATTTTCTGTACTTTGGAGTTTTAAAAACTCAGTGTAGGAATAAAATGTCACTCATCCCTGGTGTTCACCATAATATGTCAAGACCTCATAGCAAAAACCACAAATACCACATACAATTGATTTTACTTGCTTAAAAACAGCGTCGAAAATAAAATTGTGGAAGACATTAATCCATGAAAAATATATTTAAATGAATTAAAGTAAACTTCTATTATAGTGATGTTTGTATACTTTTTAGAGGTCTGTTGTTCAAAAAAAAAAAAAAAGAGGAAACCTCTTTAACTTGGAATGTTCATTAACTTATATACTAGACCAGCTGAAATAATATTAGAACTTGATGTATGATGTATTCAGTCTCTTATACTGTAACTCAATTTGGAATATATAATAAGCTTATTATGACTATTGGTTTACTTCTGATGGATGCTGCTATCAAAATTTCTCAATAGCCACAACAGATTGACACTTTTAACAAACAAATGCCTGCAATTTTATCAGAGGCAAAGTCCTTGAGCTACTTCTTAGTTTCACATCTTTTATTTACATTTTAGTTCTATAGCTGTCTTTCTGATTTCACATTAGAGAACTACCCAGAAATCACCTGGGTTCATCTTTGTTTAAAAAAAAAAAAGCAAAACATAGCAGATGCATTAGCGTAATTATATAACAATTTCTGCTGCAGGCAAAAACATCTCTCAGGCATTTTAATCAAGCCAGCTGCATTCCCAGCGTGCTAGCAAATGTACTCCATTTCATTTTCGCAAAATCTGTGTTACAGCAATACGCTAACAAGAGTGGCACAGAAAAAACATGCTGTGTGCAAAGGATATAAGCTCTTTCACAGAATAGACTTCAATTTATATTGTAAATATATATCTACTTTTCAAATGTAAACTCAAGAACAATAAACAATCGTATATAAATTGAAGGAGATGTGAGGGTCTGGTGAGATGGCTCAGCAGTTGAGATGGCTCAGCAGTTAAGAGCACTGGCTGTTCTTGCAGAGGACCTGGATTCAGTTCACAGCACCCACTGGTTTTAGGGAATCTGGTACCCTCTTCTGGCCTCTGTGGGCATTGCATAACATGGGTGTAGTTACTTGTAGGCAAAACACTCATACACATAAAATAAAAATAAATACAAATAAAAAAATAAAGGAGATGCAAGAGGTCATTTATTTTGGGAAAGACTGACTTTGGTTGTAAGCCTCCTCTAATTCCAATTTTCATGAGTTTCTTGTTTTAAGAGATAAGTGAGTAGACCAGTTGAACACTCATAAATTTTCTTTGTAATGATAATTTTTTCACAGTATCACATTTTATTGGTTTTATGAGTGCTAAATATTTTAATTCTTAATTTCATAATCAGATGCCAGTGAACACTTCAGTGAAAACAGAACTCATGGCTGGCCTTGTTTTGTAGGGTCCTTGGCCATTGTTCTTTAAGCTCTAGAATTTTCTCTCCATGGTGCTGGAGAGGGGAACCCAAAGTCTGTATTTGACAACAGTGCTCTACCAGTGAGCTACAACCCCAGCCCAATGTAGCATAATTTTTGCCTTGGTTTACTTGGGGATGCTTTTATGATTTGTTTCCACATTAACTTTTAATCCTCTTGTATGATAATATTTTTAAAATAGAAAACTCTTCCTAATAGAGGGTTTTCCCTTCTATATGCAAAGTACCTCCTTTGTCTAACATTCTGCCCTGTCCTTTTCTATCTGACAGGAATCCTTTTGGTTTTAAAGAAAGAATGAGTAAAGATGCAGGAGGAGAGGATGACAGCAACGAAACAAAGATATTTTATTTAACAGACATTATAAAGCAAATGTCCCATTATTCATTTTAGTTAAATCAAACAATTTCACAAATAGAACAAAGTGAAATTCTCTTCGAAATGTAATGTTGAAATATCTATTCAGACTTGTCACCGAGATAAAAACATGATCCTGTGCCATAAAAATATTCGAATATTCCTATTTTCTCTATAAGCATGATTTTCTGGGACAGGAAACTACAAATGACATCAACTTCATGTTTCAATAACAAACCAAATTAGAATTATTTTAGAATAAAAATGGGATGCATCTTCATTTAGAAGCCAGATGTCTTATTAAATAGAATTTCCTCTGCTAACTGCCTTATATTAGGGGCAGATTTCAAACAAGAATGGCTTCTGTGAAATATAATTATACTTCCTTGTGTGACTTTCATGGTCATGGAGCCTGGAATATGAAAATAACCAAGAAATGAATCCATAGAACGATGTTTATACTTTGTCTGCAGAAGCTGCTTAAATCTTATATGAGTTATTGGTATTGTGTTGTCGAGATTATGTTGGACTGATTGGTGTATCTGTTCTGTTTCCTGCCACGACGTCTAGAAGAAGCCCTCTTTGCTTTAATCAAAACCATCAAAGATTTCTCTGGTGGAGAATTTACTTTAAAAAATTTACAATTTCTTTGCTCCTTATTCTTATAGAAGCCCTCAAATGGATTCAGAAACATCAAAGAGAAAAGAATAAGCTACATTTAAAGTCTGGGGGTTGGCGTTCTCTTTCTTTCCGTGTGCCCAATCTGGTGGAAGAATGGTTTCTTTTTTTGATTTTGCTTTCATCTTTTTTTTTTTTTAATACATGTCACGGCGGAATGCGTTTGCTATTGTCTTTCTGCAGTGTATGTTTAATCATGTTGGAAGGTATTGGTAATTGGAAAATCCTGGCAATAAATGATGCCTGAGAAGATAAGTGATTTAGGCATTCTGCATTAACCTGTGGGTAGAACTGGAGGATCCTTAATCTGGATATATTAACACCTGTCCATCACCCTTAAGGGTGGCTACATTCTGTCATTATGCCGACACTGGTGAGGAATTTGTGGCTTATCAGGTAACCCGTTTGGGACAGGCTTGATATTGTTCTTTAATAGGTTGTGCTCTTATTTCCCCAAAGCTTCTCTATTGATTGTAATTCTAATGGTCACACACAGAAACTTTCCGTTCTGTTTTCTACATAACAATCCATATCTTGGAGGCATCTTCTGGCTCCTCTGAGCTCTCCCGCAGTTCCTTCAGCTGTACTTCACACCAGATCCTCTGACCAGCCTGGTCAATTGAAAATTCAAATTTTCCTTATGGCAGCAATTTGGTGTGGTTAGAGTTCTGGTTCTTTTTCCTATCATTTGGTCAGGACATTCTGAAAATAAACTTCTGTTTCAAGTATTTAAATATTTAGCTTTCTATTTAGTAAGGGGCTTTTAAAAATTCATTTTGTATTCGAAACGTTTTAAAAATGGAGAAAGTATATATGGCTCTATTATCAGTTGAAAAATTCAGACTTAATAAAGACTTTATTTGAAAGGGAAGCTGGGAAAATGGTATTACAATGGGGAGAAGGTGCTATCTATCCAATCTGCTAGCAGCTCCAGTTAGATACAAAGGGATTTTCCTATCTAGGGTGGAGTGAAGACTCTGGAAACAACCAGTAAGAGGGGGTTGGAAGGCTATCGAGAACATTTTACAGAACATTTTAACCCCGTGTCAAGACATTATTTGGAGGTTCTGTGAGGGACTTGTGTGCTGCTAAAATTAAGGGGCCTGGGAGGAGGAGGAGGAGGGAAGCCAGGCTGAAGTTTTGGAGCAGTTCCTCAGAGGGACAAGTAGTTTAGGCAATATGGGAACTTGAAGCATTTTATTGGACTGGGACCCAAGATAAAGAAGAGATAGGACTGTGAGTCTTGTGTGATTTAAAAGACTGGCAGTTCTTTTTAGTGATCCATTTTGGGGAATACGAAGGAGTGGATGTGGGAAACTTGGACCATTTCTGTTTTCTAGGATCATAGGGCTCATGAAAACCCAGCATCTTCTCTGCTTACCATGCATATGAACAGATGCCAACTTTTTTTTGAAAAATATTTTATTATTTTTATTTTATGTATATGAATGTATTACCTGCGTGTGTGTAAATGCATCTGTGCTGTGCAATGCCTCCAAAAGTCAGAAGAAAGCATTGGGTCCTCTGGAATTGGAATTATGGAGAGTTGTTAGCCACCATGTGGGCGTTGGGAATTGAACCCAAGTCCTCGGCAAGAGCAATCAGTACTCTTAACTGCTTAGCCTTCTTTCCAGCCCCATGGAATATCTAACAGAGGACTCTGCAGTACAGATAACCACGCACTGGCAGCACTTCCCCACCCACTTTATTTCCTTGTCTTCTTACCCAAACTCGATCACTATATCAAAGTGCATGTGTCTTTCCTTCCTATGGATTTAGACTTTTTATATCCAACCTACCCAATATATATACAAAGACTTGAATGCATACCCTGCTATGAATATGCATGACCCCCCCCATTGAATTATTTGATGTACTTTATTCATTTATTTTTGTTCTTGCTAGGGTTGGACCCTAGTGCTCTACCACTTCATTATTCCACAAGCCCTTTTGATGTATTTGATCTCTACTAAATGGTATCATAGTGGAGATTATATAGTTATAAATTTTCCATTCATTCTTGAGTATTTACACTGATTGGAACATTTCTTAACTAATCAGTACATGCAATTATAATATTCAATTTCAAAAGTCTGTTCTTTCATAGATACTTAGGATATTATGTTGTGTATGTGAGTGAGTGTGTGTGTGTGTGTGTGTGTGTGTGTGTGTGTCTGTGTGTGTGTGTGCATTAAAGAGTTTTTCTGGTATACCTAGAAGTGGAGAATTTCTGGAGCTTTACTAGTGATTGTCAACCTCTTTCTGAACGTAGCAGGATCAATTTACTAGACACTGAAGTTTTCTCCAAAGCAGCTACCAATTCACATCCACTCCTCCCCCAGCAGTTTCTTTGCTTCATAGTCTAACAATATTTCATGTTATCAGACTAAAATTTTGTTCATATTGTTGAGGATGAATTGGTTCATCTTTCTGTTTTTTATTTTTTAAATTCTTGATTGGTAGTAATGTTTTGTTTCTTTAGGTTTTTGTAGACTAGCTTTTCACTTCTGTTAATAACTAAAATATTACTCAGTAATTTTTATCTTGAGTCATTTCTCTTTTCTTTACTGATTTGTTGTGTTCATATATTAATTTATTATTGCTTATATATGTTATAGGTTCTCTCTCTCTCTCTCAGACAGGCTCTGCTATGTGGGCTAATCTAAACTCACCAAGTTGCCCAGGCTGGCTTTAATCTCAAGATCCCCCTATCACAACCTCTTACTTTTTATATATTTTATCAAAATTCAAAATTGTAAAAAGACTTAATTAGCGTTTATGCTCATGATTATAGAATCAGGCAACAGAAATTTCCATAAAATAGAATGACTGTTGTAATGAGCTGAGGGGGGTTGGCTTTATAGGCAGAAGGAAGATGAAGAAAGCAGAGACAGGTTAGATGGGAACTTCCTTGTCAAGTGGGCTCAGGTGAGCTCAACTCCTTCTGACTGGTTTGTGAAATCTTCAGTTTTTAGGGGAAATGACCCATTTCGGAGTTCAGTTTTATTACATGGCACTCAGTAGGAGTGATACCATTCTGGCTTTTTCTGGTCTGTCGGGGCTTAGTGCATGTGCTCACTCTGAAACGATGGTCTCCTTTGATTATGTTTACCAATCTGAATGTATTAGCTTACTCTAAGTCATGCTGGCATCACAAACCCTCAAATCGTAGTGTTTTCTAGAGCCAAAATAGTTACCAGGCATGTTCACAGCACTTGGCAGGCTCTACTCAACACCTATTCTGTTGTCTCTTATTTAAAATTTTTATTACGTTTGTTTTGTGTGTGTTTCTAGTATCTATTTTTTGACATGGTTTAAGATAAAAATATAATTATTTCGTCAAATATCCGATCAGTATTCAAGTTATTTTGTCTCTTTCCTTATTATTTTTGTTTTTTTAATTATTTATTTATTTTTTTATGTGTATGAATGTACTGTCTGCATGTAGGTTTGTGCACCCATGTCGTGCAATTCCACGGAGGTCAGAAGAGGGCATTGGGTTCCCCTGGAACTGGAGTTAAAGACGGTTCTCAGCCACCATGTGGGTGCTGGGGATTGAACCCAGGTCCTCTGCAAGAGCAGTCAGTGCTCTTAACTGCTAGGCCATCTCTCCAGCCCCATTCCTTATTATTTTTTAAAAGATGTTTTAGTTTTAATTATGTATGTATCTGTGTGTGTGTATATGTGCATGTGAATGTAGGTGCCCATGAAGTCCAGAGAGGGCATTGGATCTCCTGGATGGAGTTACAGGTGGTTGTTAACTTCTGGACATAGGTACTGAGAAGTAAACTTGGGTTCTCCGCAAGAACAGCTCAGGCCCTTAACCACCAAGCCCTCTTTCTAGCCTTTTCTTAGGATGTTTAAAGTGATCACTGTTACACATCTATCTCTCATGAAGATGAGAGCCACTTTCCTGTCTCCGTGAATTCCTGTAAAGGTAAAAGTGTAAGTCAGTTCCAGGGCATCAGCTTCTTTAGTCATTTGTTTGGTTTTGAATTCTGGCTTCACTGAAATTTTTCTTTCTAATACATTATTATGTGTAATTGAGCTAATTAGAGGTCATGTTTTATTCATCATTTCTTTTTCTTTTTTTTTCTTTCTTTCTTTTTTTTTTTTTTTTTGCAGCAGTGAGATTAAATTGAGGGCCATGGGCTTGTTAAGTAATCACTTTACCATTGAGCGCCATCCCCAGCCCTTTATCTCCTGTTTTTATGTGCTGTGAACTGAGGCAAGTTTGCAGTTTAGTCTGCTGAAAGCCACAGGATATTTTCAGAGTTTAAAATCTACACTGTGGAGTGAGACAAGGTCTAACAGTAGACTTACTGATAATTGGATTGGCAATAGGAGATATGTTGTAGCATATAAGCCTTCTTAGGTGATTTCAGATTATGTGTTGAAGAAGTCAGCTTTAGAATGAATTCAAAAGTTGCTAGTCAAGCTATTTTGATAGGAAAGACCAGCTTTTAGGAAACTATTTCTTGTTATGGAGTATTGAGATTAATGTCTCCACCAACTTTCTCTAATTATGCTTAATAAATAGCAGGAATAAATTTGAAAAGCTTCCAGACTCTCTAGTGTGTATGTCATATGCTGGTATGTAACAAAGAGAAGTGGAATTAGGAAACGAGAAGGAAGAGAAGAGGGAGGAAATTTTTTCATCTCCCTCCTTCCTTTCCTTCCTCCTTCCTTCCTTCCTTCCGTCTTCCTGCATTCCGGCCGGCCGGCCTGGCCGGCCTTCGTACCTGCCCCGCCCCTCCCGCCCCCCTCCGACTTCCGCCGTCCGCAGCAGCCTCCCGCCGCCTTTCCTCCGCCGCCGGCGGCGGGTGCGGCGGCGGCGGTTCTTCTTCTTCTTCTTCTTTTTCTTCTTCTTCCTTCATGTTCCTCATCCCCTTCTTCTTCCTATAGCTATTTATGTGATTATACTGATTTTCTTCCCTTGGAAGATTACTGTGAAAGAGAACAGTATATGTAAACAAAAGTCTAATGCCTAGATGAGTGCTAACTACCTCACAGAAAGATTTAGTGATACACCAAGGGTTGCACTAGTCTCTGTGGCTGCACTTTGGGTCGTTCTCATCTCTAAATTGTTCTGTGTTGACTGCAGCCACAGCTCTAGTTCTGCCTTGTCCATCTGTGTGCTTTGGTTTGACACTTGATTTAATAATACAGTGGATGAATGTGCAGGCCTGGAGCCTCATTGTCTGGCTTTGGATCCTGACTCTGATTTTCATCAGCTGCAGGATCTCAGGCTTCTCATGTAATCTCTGTCCTTCTTGCTTGTCACCCGAAGAAGGGATAAAAATAACTAGCTCTGTCATGGATTGTTGCAATTCTGTTCATGTCTCCTCAGATTTCTTTTCCATTCTTTGGCACACGGGCTCCTGATAAGTTGTCATCCCCAAGTCAGCCCCTTGAGATGTTTGGGTTGATTGTCCTTGGCTGCCAAAATCTGTTCTGCACTCAAGATTCCAAATACCTTGGACCTTCCTGTGCCCCCAGCATTTAACTCTAGTCCTTCCAAGTACCAGGCATTTCTATCTCTGAAGTTTATTTCATATTATAGCTCCTGTGGTATCCACTTGCCCTTCCTCTGGTAAGATTCACACCTTTGTGATTCCTTCAATTTTCCATCTCACTTCATCCCTCCCTTTCCTTCTAGGAATACTTTTCATTAAATCAACCTCATACAGGTCTTGTGGCAGAGTCTGGTCTGAGTAAACTAACTTGAAGCAGTTTATTTGTGATACTATCTGTATAAAGTACTCTGTGCATAGTGTTGTATAAAGTTCATCTATTATTATTAGTGCTATTCTTGCACTAGGCTAAGGCAAAGCCTCTTTCTCCCTGCTGCTTCATTGCTAGGTTATATTTATTTCATTCTGCTTAATAATTCACCATAGGACTGATAATATAAGGCTATTGTGTACTGGCTTTCTGGAAGGTGTGGGATAACAATAAGACATAGAATCTTACAATCCAGATGGTGAATATATGTAGGTCTTATTTCCTTTATTTGTGATCTCTAGTTTTCACTGATACTCAGTAAAGAAAACTCCATTAAGTCTTGGTGACTTTGTAAGTCCTTAATTTCTTCAGAAATCCTTTGCTTATACCTTACAAGATCCTTCTAAAACCTGGATAGATCCTTTGCTTTGAGTGATGGAGGGTTTAGATTTGCATCCAGATAACATGTGAAACACTGATTTCAAAGTGTGCTTTACAAAATGTAGAAGAAATTTTTTAATATATTCTTTGAAAATTTTATTCATACAAATGATGTATTTTGATCCTATCCATCCCGTACTAGACTACCTCACATCCCCCTCCCAACTTCATGACCTCATCCTCTTCTTTACTTCTTTATGATCCAATGGGTCGAGTTTGTGTTGGCTGTAGATGCATGGGTGTAGGGCTAGACACTGGAACATGGACAGTCTATAAGGGGGCCACACCTTTGGAGAGAAGTGCCTCTTCCTTCCTTAGTAGCCATTAACCATTACCAGCTCTATGCTAATAGGTGGGGCTTTGAGAGGTCCTCCCCCATCTGTGTTGGAATGTTGACAGGCTTGATCTTGTCCAGGTGTTGTGTAGGAGACACAGCAGCTCTGAGTTTGACAACAGTCTTGTCCTGGCCAGAACATGCAATTTGGCAACAGTCTTCTCTGGCCTCTGGGTCTTACAATATTCCCCCTACTCCCCCCACCCCCAGTTCTGTGATGTTCCCTGAGCCTTGTGGGGAGGGGTTGATATAGATGTTCTATTTGGGGCTGAACAACTGGACAGTCACTTATTCTCTGCACTTTGACCAGCTGTGAGTCTTTGTTAACCACCATGCACTGCAAGAAGAGGCTCCTCTGATGAAAGTTGGCAGTTATATTAGTCTTTGGGTATAAGGATGAGCATTTAGAAAGCACTTTGATGCTTTAGCAAAAATAACACTAGTAGGTTCTCCTATAGGGCATATGACCTCTATAGCTACTGGTTCTTGTTTAGGTTTTCAGCACCAGGTGTATATTCCCTCCTGTGGAGTGGGCCTTAAATCCAACCAGAATGCTGTTTGTTGCCCTGGTAACATTTGTACTACTATTAACCAATGGACATATCTTTCCGTATTATTGTTATATTTTGTTAAAATATTATAGTTCAAAAGGTTCCGAGCTGGGCATGACTGTTGATGACGTTTCTCCCCTAGCAACCTGCAGTGCACCTTCTGGCATTATGAAAGCTGGCCAGCGGGGAGGAGCCCTCCTGCTCAACTGCAGCTTGGTTTCTTCATGTTCTTTCTCCAGAGTGTGTAGAGTCTTCAGCAATGGAGATACCCAAATAACACAAGGTATTGCCACCAGAACTGCTGAAGAAAATAAGCTTTTAAATGAAAGTGATACTTATGAATTTTAGATCTAAGAGTACTAAAAGCATTTGGTCAGTCAACCTTTTGCTTGGTAAAGCCAACAGCTTAATGCCCCCTTTGAAGAGGCAGAACAGTTCGCTTTAAGACTAAGACATTAAATGTCAAGTCGGAATTTATACACTCGTCTGTACTTGTTCAAATTGCTGTAATGTGTGAAATTCCAGAATACTAGATGTGCCGCGGCAATGTTCAGAGCTATAACTGTGGGCAGGCTCTTGTGGTTAACTTTCTAATCATAGAAAAGGAAACCACTGAGATTGAAATCTCAGGGGAACCTGAAGAAGCAGAGGCAGAGATAAACGAAGAATTTCAACCATTTTCAAACAAGACTTCCTATCTTCAGATGGAAATTATTATACTACTTTTTGCAAATTGACTCTGGCACTATAAAAGATTTCAATTTAGAGAAATTCTGCATGCTGATAAATAATATTTAGCTCATGCTTTGAAGAACGTGATCTGAAAGAGGCATGTCAAAATTTTGAGCTTTGGAGTGTTAGGAGATAGTCTGGAATTCTTGACTCCTAGCACCATAAATTTAGAGATAGACAAGCTGTAGTTGCTGATATTTCATTCATAGTTTACCTCAGCCATAAATTTACAAGCTATAAAATGTTTGCTGTTTGTGCTTATAATGTTATGGGCAGATTTGATTAAGTATCCCAGTACCCACATGGCAGTAACTTGTAATATAAACAAGAGAAACTAAATACAGTCAATGCTCTTAGTCACTGAGCCATCTCTCCAGCCTTTTTTAAAAATTATTTATTATTTCTGGGGCAGAAAGATTTTAAGAGCCAGAGGACCAGGATACCTGCTGCTATAGAGTGTCTTCCAGACATGACAGGGAGCCTGTATCCATGAAATCTCAACAATATGGTTTCCTAAAACAAACAAGACTGGCACAATAATATCACCAGTGGGTATGGCAATTTTAATAGGGGAAATTTCACAAGGTCCCAGCTCTAGGGAAAGAGCTACAGTTAGTCAATGGGTAAGAGGAGGAGAATCAGTTTTCTCCAGAGACAGAATCTTTGGTAGTTTATCCAAACCTAGGTCATAAGGTCTAAACACATGTTCATTTGAGCAACACTGAATGGAGGGAGCCTCAATTGGGCAATTACGTCCATTGGACTGGCCTGTGGCCATATCTGTGGTGCATCTTCTTGATAGTTGAGTGATGTGGGAGGGCCCAGCCCACTGTGGGTGGTGCCACCCCTGGGCAGGTTGTTCTATAGTGTAAGAAAGCAAGCTAAGCATGGGCCAGGGGAGCAAGCCAGTAAGAAGCATTCCTCCATGGTCTGTGCTTCAGCTCCTGCCTCCAGGTTCCTGCCCTGAGTTCCTACCTTGGGCTTCCTCAGAGATGAACTATGACCCAACCCAGGAGATACAAAGTGAATAAACCCTTTATTCCCCAAGTTAGTATCGGTCAGGGTGTTTTGTCACAGCAATTGAAGGCAAATCAGTAGTCTTTCTTTACATCAACAACAAGCAACTGAAGAAGGAATACAAGGAGACCTTCCCACTCACAATAGCCTCAAAAACAATAAAATACCTAGGAACAAACCTAACCAAAGACACCAAGGATCTCTACAACTAAAAATTTAAACCCCCAAATTTGGGGAAATTGAGGAAGACATCAGAAGATGGACAAACCTCCCATGCTCATGGATTAGGAAAATAAATATAGTAAAAATGTCCATTCTACCCAAACTCGTGTACAGATTTAATGCAATCCCAATCAAAATCCCCAAGAGCTTCTTCACAGGCTTGGAAAAAAAAATCCTCAATTTCATTTGGAAAAATAAAAGACCCCAAATAGCCAAAGCAACCCTGAGTGAAAAAAGCAATACAGGGGGGATCGCTATACCAGACATCAAACTATACTACAGGGCTATAGTCATAAAAACAGCTTGGTACTGGCACAAAAACAGACCAGTTGACCAATGGAATAAAACTGAAGATCCAAACCTGAGCTCATACAATTTCAGCCACCTCATATTTGACAAGGGGGCCAAGAAGACACAATGGAGGAAAGACAGCATCTTCAGCAAGTGGTGTTGGCAAAACTGGATCACCACTTGTAGAAGAATGAAATTAAACCCCTACCTCTCACCTTGTACAAAGGTCAACTCCAGATGGACCAAAGACCTCAATGTGAAACCCCAAACTCTGGAGGTGATAGAAGAGAAGCTTGGCAGCAGACTACAAGACATAGGTGTAGGAAAAGACTTCCTAAATCAGACAGCAGCTGCACAAGAAATAAGATCGACAATTGACAAATGGGACCTCATTAAACTCAAAAGCTTCTGTACATCAAAGGAAGCAATAAAGGAAGTGAGGAGAAGACCCACAGAGTGGGAGGAAACCTTCACAGCAGATACATCTGACAAAGCATTAATTTCCAGAGTATACAAGCTACTCAAAAAACAAAGAAGAAAGAAAACAAATGAATCACTCAAAAGATGGAGCAAAGATCTGAATAGAGACTTCACAGAGGAGGAATTAGAGATGGC
>VZQC01007048.1:35893-69190 GCA_009823505.1 Rhizomys pruinosus | reverse complement strand
TATATATACACACACACATACACAATGAATATATGCAGAAAGACATTCCCAACAGCTTTGTATGTGTTAAAAATGTTTGGAACTAATTAAAATGTTCCTTAATTGAATATTAATTAATTAAAAAAAATTTTTTTTTGTATTTTGAGACAGGGTCTCCCTTTAGTCCCAGCTGGCCTGCTCTGTAGACCAGGCTGGCCTTGAACTCAGAGATCTGCCTGCCTCTGCCTCCCAAGTTCTGGGATTAAAGGCATGTGCCACCATGCCCGGCTTGTAAGAAAAAGGAAGGCTGACACTGTGTATCAGGAATTTACTTGTGTACTCTCCTTTAACTCCAGTGATCATATGAGGTAGGCAACATTCTCGTTTTGCAAAAAAACACTGAGAAAACAACTGGCTTGCTTCTAATAAACTGAGACTTCATCATGGTCTAGAGGTGGTATGTTCTTGCTCAGCAGACCATAATTTTACCCTTTGCTTATGGAATGTCAGCAGGTGTAAAACATAAAAGGAAGCCACTCTGCATGTGCTATACTGATAATGGATACTTTCTTGTAGTGTGCATATATTTTCTTTTTAAAATATTTTATTTAATATTTTTATTTTATTTGTATGAGTGTATTGCCTACACATGTAAGTAAGTGCACTGGTAACGGCAGTGCCCATGGAGATCAGAAGAGGGCGTCAGATCACCTGAAACTGGAGGTAGGGACAGTGGTTCCCACCATGCAGTTGCTGGGAACTACACCCAGATCATATGTGAGAGCAGCCAGTGCTCTTAACTGCTGAGCCATCTCTCCAGCTTCATGTGCATGTGTTTTCTAATATACATATTATATGAGAAATACATATATATATACATATAAGATACATGTTATGTGAGAAAATTATATGGATGATACATGTTATATGAGAAATTCATATATGTACATATGAAATAATACATATTATTTGAGAAAATTATATGGAATAGTGAAGCCTATTCCTATTTTTGTGGAAAAAGAATACATAGGTAAGTACATAGAAATAGATATATTTAGGGGCTGGAGAGATAGCCTAGTGGTTAAGAGCACCGACTGCTCTTGCAGAGGACCCGGGATCGATCCCCAGCACCCACATGGTGGCTGAGAACCGTCTGTAATTCCAATTCCAGGAGAACTCCAGTTCCAGGGGAATCCGACACCCTCTTCTGACCTCCACGGCATTGTACGACACGGGTGCACAGACCTGCATGTAGACAGTACATTCATATAAATAAATAAATAAATAAATAAATAAATAAATAAAATAAAACTAAAAAAAAAAGAAACAGATATATTTATAGAGATGCACATTCCATCCCCCAACCGAATGTGGGAAAGGGGAGAGTAACTGAATGTCTCCAGTTGGAGAAAGCAGGTTTGTTTGTTGTGCATTTTGAATTTTGTGTTATACACATATACTGTCTTGGAAAAGAAACTGAAAAAGGAGCAGCATATCCAGGGAGGAGTGGTTCAAGAGCCTGGTTTACACACTACATTTTTTGCAAATAATTTACTTCCACTTAATAAAGACAGTTTATGTTATAAAAATTTAACATGCATCATAAATAAGTAAAAAGATGAGTTTCACAAAAAAATGAGAGAACATATTTATAATACATAGAACCAGCAAAGAATTATTATGTAAGATATCTAAAGGACTCTAAATGCCAGTAAGAAGAAAACAAACAAGCCAACAGATAAAATAAGCAAAGATATGAACAGGCAATTCATAGAAGAGGAAATATATACTAACACACAAAACCAATTAAATGCATTAATAATTAGGGTGTAGTAAATTCATGTAAGATATATTGTTTCATAACACTAATTTAAAAGTTTGGTTGGAACAAGAATCTGAAGGTAGGAGAAAATAGTAAATAATCATACATAAACTGGTAGTGGGAGTACAGACTATTTTGTGTTATGACAGAACATTCTGGGAAAATGGAAATCGTGCCCAGCAGAACTAAGAGGCTTCTGAAGACTGACTCAAGGATTGTATGTATCCAGATATGCTCAGGAGCACCCTTGCAAAAGTGTTGACAGTGGCTATTTTTTTTAAGTTTTTAATTTTAATTTTTTTTCAAATGAAAATATTATAGAAAAAGCATCCCATATACAGGATTTTGTAAACACTGGTAGGTGAACAAGTGCAACTTCAGAAGTAAATACAAGGTAAATAGGCAAAACCTATAAGCGTTTTGCCTTTTGGAGAAAATGTAATTCTCCCTCAGAAGTGATCCCGTCCAGACATGTGGCTTGGCCTCCTGGAAGTGCCAGCTTACTGCTGAGCTTATTACACCTTTTCAGTTTCAAACCAATGGCAAGAAGTGGCATTGTATCACCACTCAAAACCCTTGAGAGACTGAGTGATACTGCAACAGTTAAATGAAGCCTATGCTCCAACTATTTTACCTCTGTGGACCGTCTGCAGGCCACACACCCCTCCTGAGCTGCTGCACAGTACTTTCACAGGCCTGTACACACCAGACACCATGCTCTCCGGGCTCTGCATGCTGTGCAGTAGGCCAGCTCCTATGTTACCCCTTCTACTATCTGCACCCCTTCACTATCTTTTTTCCACCTATGGATGAATCAGGTCATAATCTGTGTCAGTTTTAATTCTGTCTCATTTTCCTCATCAACTCTTTAAGATGCTACACAGAGACAAACTGAACACTCTAAGTCTCAAGTCTAAGATGCTCTGAGACTTTGGATAAAGTCAGTTTCTCACAAATGTTCCATGCAAACAGCCTGGCTTACTTATGTAGGCACTTTGAAAAGATACCAAGTCCCTATCTTATCTTTTCATTAGGGAATTCCTCTTGCCCATGTGGCCAGTAACTCTGAAGATGACCAACCCAGTACAGTGGCTATTTTTTAATTTAAGGAAAAATTACATTGGAGGTGTCAGCTAATGTGATTCACTAATATATATATATATATATATATATATATATATATATATATATACATAGCATCTTTGAAATTGTTATTGATGGGGCTGGAAAGATGGCCTAGCGGTTAAGAGCACCAACTGCTCTTGCAGAGGACCCGGGTTCGACCCCCAGCACCCACATGGTGGCTGAGAACCGTCTGCAACTCCACTTCCAGGAGAACTCCAGTTCCAGGGGAATCTGACACTCTCTTCTGACCTCTGTGGCATTGCACAACACAGGTGCACAAACCTACATGCAGACAGTACATTCATACACATAAATAAAAACATAAATAAAAAAATTAAAAAAAGAAATTGTCATTGATGTCATTTCTTTGTTTTATGGTCATTTCTTTGCTATAGAGTTGATTACATATCCTAAATATCTATTAGGATACTGATATCTAAATTATAGTATATTCATATAATGAAAGATGATAATACAGTTAAATGAATATACTGGGTTTATATGTCTTAAAAATATAATGGGGTTGGAGAGATGGCTTAGCAGTTAAGAGCACTGTCTGCTCTAGCAGAGGACCTGGCTTCAGTTCCCAGTACCCACATAGAGGCTAATAACTGTTTATAACTCCAGTTCCAGGGGATCTGATGCCCCCTTCTGGCATTGGTTAGTTTCTAAGTACATGGTACACTTACACATACATAAGGCAAAACGCACTGTATTAGTCAGGGTTCTCTTAAGAAACAGAATCAATAGAATGAATATATAGCTATATACAGATTTATTGATTTGCTCACATGACAGAGTTCGAGGAGCCCAAAAATAGCTGAGCCGCACTGGAGAGGCTGAGAATCCAGGCAACTGCTCAGTCCGCAAGGTTGGATGTCTCAGTAGTCCAATCTGGTGCTAAAGGCCTGATGGATTCTAGGAGATCTGCTGGTCCCAGTACATGCTGAGATCCAAAGAGTTGATCACAGCAGCAAGACAAACTCACCAGTGAGAGAGAAGGCAAGCAGCAGGAAAAAGGGGCTAGCTCCCTCTGCCATGGCCTTTTATACTGCCTGCCGGCAGAAGATAACGCCTACATTTAGGTGGACCATCTGGCTTGAGGTAGTCCAATCTGAAGATCTTTTTCTCTTATTTGTTCATCCCTAGTTTAGTCAAGTTGACACCCAGGATTAACCATCACACACACACACATATAAAATAAAAATAAATAAATAAAAGAATTATAAATAAAAAATCAGATGCAGAATTATCTCCACAAACCATGGCAAACAGTTTATAGCCACATACATGTGTCAGTACAAGAATGTAATCAAAAGGGATCTATTAGCTTAAGGACAGTGATTTTTGGGGTGAGTATGGAGAGGATTTAACCAGTGAAGAATAAATGGACTTCAACTGTGTGGATAATATTTCATTTCTTCTTATAATATTTTAATTATTATTTTTATTTTATGTATGTGAATGTATTTCTTACATATATGTAAGTGCATCCATGTCATACAATACCCATGGAAGTCAGAAGAAGGTGTTGGATCCCCTGGAACTGGAGGTAAGGACGATTTTCAGCTATCATGTGGGTGCTGGGAACTGAACCCAGGTACTCTGGAAGAGCAGACATTGCTCTTGACCACGGAGCCATTTCTCCAGCTCCATACTTAATTTCTTAAAAGAACCACAGATTTAAAGGAAATATAACAAAATATTAATGCCCGTTAAGTACATGATCTGAGGAAAGATGATTAACCTCCACATGCTTTAGGCTTCTTTGACATGGGGCCAGTGATTTTTGTCTAACAGTTGTGAGGGTAAGACTATCTATCATCTATCTATCTATGTATCTATCTATGTATCTATCTATGTATCTATCTATCTATCTATCTATCTATCTATCTATCTATCTATCATTATCTATGTATCTATCTGAAAGTCTGATACTAAAATGTTGAGAATCACTATGAAATATTTGAAGATCTTAGATGAGCCTGCAAAACATGTGGATTATCCTTGTAATAAGTTCTATCACATGAAACTCAAAGTGACTACATCTCTCTCTATTAGCATTCTTTTTTTTAAGCTTTATTATTTATTTATTTATTTATTTATTTATTTATTTATTTATTTATTTATTTATTTATTTTCTATGTGTACGAATGTACTGTCTGCATGTAGGTTTGTTGTAGTCATCATTTTATTTGAAAAACAGAAAATCAGAAATATTCCTGCTTTCCATGATCACCTTGTGTATTAGTCACTTTTCTGTTGCTGTCTGTGATAAAACACCATGACCAAAGGAACTTATAAAAGGAAGAGTTTATTTGAGCTTACGATTGACGGTTCCAGGGAATTAGAGTCCATTGTGGCGGGAGGCATGGCGGCTGGAGCAGCAAGCCGAGGGTCACATCTCGCAAAGAGCACAGGAAGCAGAGAGAGAGAGCAACTGGAGACCACAAGCCTTGTTAAAACTCACTAAGGAGAGATGGCCTAGCGGCTAAGAGCGCCGACTGCTCTTACAGAGGACCCGGGTTCGATCCCCAGCACCCACATGGCGGCCAAGAGCCGTCTGAAACTCCAATTCCAGGAGAACTCCAGTTCCAGGGTAATCCGAGACCCTCTTCTGACCTCTGCGGCATTGCACGACACGGGTGCACAAACCTGCATGCAGACAGTACATTGATACACATACAGAAATAAATAAAATTTAAAAAAAATTAAAAAAAAAAAAAAAAACAACTCACTAAGCCTGCCCCCAGTGACATGCTTCCTCTAGCACGGCCACACCTTCTAAGACCTCCAAGAACAGTGCCACCAACTGGAGACAAATGTCTGAATACTTAAAGCCTATGGGGGACACTCATTCAAACCACCACACCTTGTCAAGGGTACAGTGGGAAAACAATCATTAG
Organism: Rhizomys pruinosus; assembly: GCA_009823505.1. NCBI lineage: Eukaryota > Metazoa > Chordata > Mammalia > Rodentia > Spalacidae > Rhizomys > Rhizomys pruinosus. The sequence goes on along the minus strand of VZQC01007048.1, from coordinate 63,358 downwards.
CTTTCTATTTTCTGAAGAGTTGATGGCTATGGTTTGGTTTCAGTTAGCACTTCCTGGTGTATTAGTTACTTTTCTGTTGTTGTGATAAAATGCTCTGACCAAGGGAACTTATAGAAAGAAGAGTTTATTTGAGATAATTGTTTCAGGTTCCAGAGGGACTAGAGTCAGTTAGGGTGGAGAAGCATGGTGAGGTGGCAAGAACAAGGACAGAAAGCTAAGCTTTCACATCTTCAAGCAGGCACAGGAAGCAGAGAATGCCTGGAAATATGGCAAACCTTAAGAACTCTTAAAGCTGACTCCTAGCTGGGCGTGGTGGCACATGCCTTTAATCTTAGCACTTGGGAGGCAGAGGCAGGAGGATCTTTGTGAGTTCAAGGCCAGCCTGGTCTACAGAGCGAATTCAAGGACAGCTGGGGCTAAAAGGAGATCCCCCCCTCCCAAAAAAAAAGAACTCTTAAAGCTGATTGCTAGTGCTGTGCTTCCTCCAACATGGTCACACATCCTAAAACTACCAAAATGGTACTCCCAACTGGGGACGAAATGTCCAAATACTTTGAGCCTATGGGGGACAGTCTCCATCAAACCACCACACCAAGCTAGGGAATGTATTAGTAATAATTTTCAGAGTGTCTCTGAGTTTTGTCTGCATACTTTAGTAGCCCACAAAGACTCCCTCTTTGTAGTTATAAATTGTATCACAAATCTTTCCTACCTTTGAGTGGAATTTCCTACAATTTATGTTCACTGATAAAATACCAGAAAGCAACAATGCTCCTTGAATAGTTTCCATGTCTATCCTGGGACTTCTGGGTTCCTCAGAAGCATTTCTGATCTGATTGATGTCTTAGCGCATGGGTATTTTTTTAATTTAAGAAAATTCAGCTATAATTCATGTGTCACAGAATTCACTTTTGAAAGTGTATGATTTAGTAGATTTTCAGGATATTCACAGAGTTGGGGCAATCTTCACCACTATCTAATACTAGAATATTGTCCTTGCTCCAGAGAGAAACCATCCTATGCCCATTAGTGTCACTCTTCATTGCTCTCTTCCCTCAATCCCTGGAAACCTTTAAGCTAATTTCTGTCTCTCTGGATTTGCCTACTCATATATGAATAAATGGAGCAATATAGTTGTGCCCTTTGTATCTGGTTTATTTCACTTAGAAAAATGTTTTCTAGGTTCATCCATGTAGTAGTAGTAGTATATATCAAGACTTCACTCCTTTTTATTGTTAAATATTAAATAATATTCCACCACATGAATATATATCACTTTATATTTCAGTTGATGGACATCTGAGCTAGTTTTTGTGTATTTCATATAATAAATCTTAATCAAATTTAGATCCCTTCCCCAACAGATTTCATGCATTCTGTCATATATGTTAAGTCCTTTCTGGACAAGATTTGTACCTAGATGTCCTTCAAAGCAAATTCATCCCCTGGAGTCTAGAGTCTCTCCCTTAAAGAAGATCTACTCTCTCTCACCCAGCAGTAATCAGTTGACTTGGTTAGTGTTGGGGTCTGCTACCCATTTCTCTAGTTCATGCTGGGTTTTTATCTGAGTAGACATGGGTCTTGTGCATGCTGTCACCATTGTTGGAAGCTCATATGAGCAAGTTCCCAGTGGCCTGAAACCCCATTTCTTTATGTTCATGCACCAACTCTGGCTCTTACAATCTTTCTGCCCCCTCTTCTGCATGGTTCCTGAGCCCTGGGTGGGTGAGGTTTAATATAGGAATCCTATCCAGAGATATATGCTCTGCAGTCTCTTATTTTCTAAAACTTAGCCAGTTGTGGTCTTCTGCAGACATTTCATTCTGTTGTGTGAGGGAGCTTTGCTGGTGAGAGTTGAGAGATGTATTAATATATTCTCTCTACCCCTTATTCTGATATGTTTTATGAGCCTTAGCTTTCAAGATTGCACTATAGATGTGTCACTTAGGGCTAGGCATCTCTCAGATATCTATTCTCTGTGTGTGGCCAGTTGTGGAAACTCTGTAATAGCCTCCACCTGTTGCAAAAAAGAAGCTTCATTGGTGAATAGTGTATAGTAGGATATACACTTAAATGAAAATATAAAGATCCATATTTAGCATACGGTAAGAAATTTTATTTGTCCAGAGCTAGGAGACAGAGAGGATTTTCTCTAGGATCTATGTATGGCCACCCCAGTGATGTATATTTGGTTATATTTACAGTGTCACTCAGAGTTCCCACCCATTGTGAGGACTTTAAGTCCAATTAGATAACTGTTGATTACTCCCTAGATAAAAGTGCCACTACTGCACCAATATAGTTTGCTGTGCCAATCATGCCAGTCATTGTGGTTATTAGGCTTCAGAGCTGGAGTTGGACTATTGATTGATTTTTCTTCCTTAGCAGCTTGCATAGTATCCTCTAGAGCTATGAGTGCTAGTTGTTAGGGAGCAGGCTTCCAGGTAGGTTCCAGCTCCCTTGCTACAAATCCTGTGCCCTATATCCTGTCTTCAGCAAAATCCTTCAGGTTCTTGGAGGTAATCAAGGACTCTGGCAATAGCCTGTGTTATTTTGGGAGTTCCTTGGACTACCCTGACCAACAATTCAAAGAAGGTTTCTCCTCTCTGACACTGTGTTGCTTGTTACATAGTCTTCTGCTATACACATGCACTCATGTTTAGATATTGTATGTGTATTTTTCAGGGGGTTTTGGAGTCAAGACATTTCCCTCTGGCTTTTTACAATTCTTAAGCTTTATTTATCCCTTCTCTCTCTCTTCCTGACTCTCTTCCCTTCCCAGTTTAAGTGACTCAATTTTCCCTTTGATAATACCTGTCTCCTATTATTCTGCCTCTTGAGTTCCTTCTTCCCCTTTACTCCAGTGGTTCCTTGGATTTTCTCTGTTCCCTTCTCAGTTTCCCTTCTCCATTTTCCTCATTCCCCTTTGGTAACATCAATTTCTTGCTACCCCTCTTTTTCAGGCTCTCTCCCTTTACCTCTGTGCTTCCTTTCCATTTTCCTGGCTTCTACTGTTACATATATATATATAGATATATATATATTATATATGCACATATAAAGAGATTGGTGCTCTGATCTTAAAACGAGGGAAACATATGTTGCTTGGTTTCCTGAGACTGTGTTATTTCACTTAGTAAAACAGTCTCTAGTTCCATTCATTTACCTGCAAATTTCATCTTTTCTTACTGCTGAGTAGAACTCCATTTTGTAAATATACCACATTTTCATTGTCCATCAACTGAGGGACATTTAGGTTGTTTCTTTCTTAGCTATTGTAAAAAGGGCAGCAACAAACATGGATATATAGGTATCTCTATGTAAGATAAGTCCTTTGTGTATATGCCAAGGGGTGGTATAGCTGGATCATAAGATAGATTCATTTTTAGTTTTGTAAGAGTTCTCCATACTGCTTTTGATACTGGTTCCACAAGTTTGGATTCCCACCAGCTGTGAATGAGTGTGCCCGCTTTCTCTACATCCTTACTAGTATTTGGTGTCTTTTGTTCTCTTGATCTTAACCAGTCTGACTGAGTAAGAGGGAATCTTAAAGTAGTTTTAATCTGTATTTCTATTACTAAGATGTGAACACTTTTTTAAAATTTTTTTTAAATTTTTATTCTTTCTGTATGTGTATGAATGTACTGTCTGCATGCAAGTCTGTGCACCCGTTGGCGTGCAATGCCGCGGAGGTCAGAAGAGGGTCTGGATTCCCCTGGAAATGGAGTTCTCCTGGAATGGAGTTCTCGCGTCTACTGCCATGTGGGTTCTGGGGATCGAACCCCGGTCCTCTGTAAGAGCGGTCGGTGCTCTTAAACCGCTAGGCCATCTCTCCAGCCCAGGATGTTGAACACTTTTAAAGAAGTTTTCTAGCCATTTTTATTTCTTTGTTTTGTAGTCTCTTTAAGACTTAGTTTTTTTTTTTTTATTTTTTATTCTTTGTTTTTTGAGTTCTTTGTATGCCTGTGTTTTAAAATTACTAGGGTCTTCATGGCATATTAGCTTGCTGTGACATTGTTTGAGATGGGTTTGAAAAGTCCAGTGCTTTTGAATGACATGGAAAATATCTTCTGTTTAGAAAAAGGCTTGTTCTGTGTCTAGCTGTCAGTCAGGCTGACATTAAGAAAAAGATGAGGTCCTCTGGGCATTATCTTTCCAGCTTTAAGTAGAAAGAAATCTACACAGCCACATGGGCTATGAAAGCCACTGCTTGGAGCCTGAAATTTCTATTGTTGAAATAGCATGTCCCCTGGACACTTGCTTTTTGCTGAAAGGTTCATGTGGCTTCTATAACTGTGGAATGCAAAAGTAGATCTCAGCCTAAATGAAGGGAAACTAGTGAAGCTTGAGTTATTCTGTAAATTCAACTCGGGAAGCAAAACACAAATAAAGATATTTTAGCAGTTCTGTTGTAGGCTTTGGAATGCATTAGAACACTGCCTCATGTTCTCTGCAAGTAAACACATCCCAGGCAGTATCAGATGTACTTCTTAACAACAATACAGTTGCCTTACACAGGAAAACATGAATTCAAAATACATTGCCTCTCCTGCATTGATGGGGATGAGGGTTTTCTCTATACAAATGAAACTTAATTAGATATAACAGTTAAATATTTTATGTGAATCTACTTTCTTTAATAAGTATACCCAGCACATTTTAACTGTTTTCTTCATTCATCTGTCACTATTAATAATTAAAAAGGATGTTTCTATTTCTCTTAAATGCTTTGCTTTTATTTCTCCCAATTCTCCATCACTAAAGCCATACCCATTAGGACTTAAAATACAAAAATGAAAACATCAGTTACTTTACTTGTTACTTGTTGTGGAAATATTTCCACTTGTACTTATATGAAAACACATTTTAAGCAGATAGAAGCACACAATGCCTTTTTTGTTATCTGTACTTTTCTCTTAGTGATTTTTTTATTATTTTTTTTTTTTCAGTAGACATACCCGTATAGATTGATGTGTGGTACGCACAATTATTTGAATAGGTTTCCATTAAAAGAGATGTGTGAATAGCAACAAACATATATGAAGGTGGTTCACATCATTAGTCATGAGGAAAATGTAATTAAATAAAAAATCAGAGTATACAGACCTACCAGAATAGCTAAAAAATCCCCAAACCCAAGAGACAAACAAAACACTCAACAATACCAAGTACTAATATGAATGTGGAACAACCAGAAGTTGAACATATCTCTGGTGGGAACACAGAAATGTTACTGCCACTTTGGAAAACTGGTTGTCTCTTTAGCAATAAGTGTATAATATGACTCAGCAATACTTGTAGGTATTACCTTAGAGAAGAAAAAAACTTAGGTCTATACAAAAACATATATGCCAGTATTTGTAGTGGCTTTTTTTCATAATTGTTCTAAACTGGAAATAATTTAAGTCTTCTCTGACAAATGTTTAAATATTTTGAATTATGCTGGGCATGGTGGCGCACACCTTTAATCCTATGCACTTGGGAGCAGAGGCAGGTGGATCTCTGTGAGTTCAAGTCTAGTCTGGTCTACAGAGCGAGCTCCAGGCCAGCTGGGACTAAAGGGAGACCCGTCTCAAAAAGACCAAAAAATATTTTGATTATATATGTATGTGAATAGACTAGCATTTAGCAATAAAGAAGGAATGATGTATACAGGAATATGAATTAATGCTAAATGCACTGATACTCAACAGGCTACATGATATATATGATTCCATTTATATTCTAGAAAAGGATAATTGATGTCTTCCAGGGACGAGGGTGAGAGAAGGACTTTGGACATGTCCTATGAAGGAAGCTTTAGTGTGAGGACAGTGGTTAATATCTTAATTGTAGTGGTAGTTTTATATACATTTATCAAAATTCTTAGAACTATAAACCAAGAGATAATTTTACTGTTTATATTTAAAAAGTGAACACAAAACTTAAAAATGCATCAACATTCAAAAAGATCTGTCTAAACAAGAAGATAATACTATGCTACAACTTGTTGGTGTGGGTAAGAGTGCACACTGTGGGAGAGAGTAGAGGACCAGGGGGCTCATCAGCCACACTGAGATCTTCTGTGGCACTTGCATGGGAGGGATGCTGAGCTGGCCCATATTTAGGGGGTGTAGAGCTCCCAAGTGGCCTCACTGAACCAGACTACACAATCCTGCAGGATGCTTGTACCCGAGTACCTTTTCCTCCTTCTTGAAGCCAGGCTTGCATAATGCTCTGAGGGTTCTTCCAGTCTTATTTAACCCCCTTTCCATTTCTTTCACAGGGGCATATTAAAAATAAAATCCGCCGGGCGTGGTGGCGCACGCCTTTAATCCTAGCACTCGGGAGGCAGAGGCAGGCGGATCTTTGTGAGTTCAAGGCCAGCCTGGTCTACAGAGTGAGTTCCAGGACAGCTGGGCTACAGGGAGACCCGTCTCGAAAAGAAAAAAAAAAAAAAAAAAAAAAAAAAATAAAATCCTTGATGGAGCTGGAGAAATGCCTATGGTTAAGAGCGCCGACTGCTCTTGCAGAGGACCAGGGTTCGATCCCCAGCACCCACATGGTGGCTGAGAACTGTCTGTAACTCCAATTCCAGGAGAACTCCAGTTCCAGGGGAATCCGACACCCCTTCTGACCTCCGCGGCATTGCACAACACGGGGCACAAACCTACATGCAGACAGTACATTCATACACATAAAAAAAAAAAAAATCCTTGAATCTTCAATCTTGTCATAGCAGCTTCTTCTTTAAGGATTGGAACTAATACAACCTCCGATTTATACTCTGTAATACCATGCCTGTAGAGCTAAAGTATGTAAACATGTTTTTATCACCTGCACCTGACTATATCTTTCAAAAAAGCTTATTAAAGTTTAATATACTTAATATGCTACCTAGTATAAATGCACAGCTCTATGAATTTCCACAAGGAGAGACCAGCATCAGGTAAAAAATGAAAACATTCTTTCTTTCTTTCTTTTTTAATTTTTATTTATTTATTTTTCTGTATGAATGTACTGTCTGCATGTAGATTTATGCAACCGTGTCGTGCAATGCCACGGAGGTCAGAAGAGGGTGTCGGATTCCCCTGGAACTGGAGTTAAAGATGGTTCTCAGCCGCCATGTGGGTGCTGGGGATCGAACCTGGGTCCTCTGCCAAGAGCGGTTGGGGTTCTTAACCACTAGACCATCTCTCCAGCCCAAAATGAAAACATTCCTACTGAACAGGAAGTCTCCTCTTGCCCTACTATGCTCCCTCTCCAGGTGATTGATTGATGTCCAAAGGCAGGGTCCTGAATTCCTGACATCACTGTGCATCATTGGTTTGTGAACTCTATATAATATGTATCCTATATATATAGACAACTATCACGATTATGTAACATGATATACATACTTCAAACACATGCTCTATAGATGTTTGACTTCTTTTGGTCAGAGTCATGCTTGTGAGGATCATCTTTGATGATACATAGAGCAACAAGTTTTACTTTCAGTTTTTCTGTGGAATATTCCATGGAAAGAGATTTTCTATTTTATTAGTGATGGACAATTGCTTTTCCTCCCATTTTGTTTTCCAGAGATAATGTTGCTGTGAGTGAATTTGAACTCATTCTCAGCTGAGTGTCTCTGTTCAGTCCTATTTCCTGTATAACCAGGAGTAGAGTTGCCAAATCATAGGTTTTATATATACAGTCAGTGTAAGCAGATCTTACCAAACAGTTTTAACATTGGTTCCCCTCACAGCAGCTGAACATAAGTGTTCTCTGCAGTGCCTTCATCATCCATGCTTGATATAAAATTGACAAAGATATTGTAGTGAAGGAAAATTGTAGGCCTATCTCTCTCATCTTAAATTATTAGCAAGTAGAATCTAGGAGACTAAAGACTGATAATATATGACAATCTGATTTGGTTATTCCTGGAATGCAAGGTGGGTTTAGCATTCAAAATATCAACTGATGTAATTTTCTACAATAACAGAATAAAAGAGAAAAATCATCCAGTTATAAAAATAGAAAGGCCCACGGTGGTGGTGCACACCTTTAAATCCCAGCACTCAGGAGGCAGAAGCAGGAATCTTTGTGAGTTCAATGCCAGCCTGCGTCTACGTAGTGAATTCCAGGACAGCTTGGGGCTACAGGGAGACACTCTGTATGTAAAAGACAAAAAAAAAAAAAAAAAAAAAAAAAAAAAAAAAAAAAAAAGAAGGAAAAAAATTGATAAATATAACATACCAAACCTTAGAAAAACAGCAATAACACCACTAACCTTAGCAAGCTCAAAGGGGGAATGTCCATAATTTGATAGAAGAATTAATTATAAAAACTATGTGGTGTTATTTGTTAATGTGAAATACTGAAAACTTTTTACCTGATATGAGGAAAGAGACTAGGGGGTTACTCTCCAGCACCACTTTAGTTTAATTATTTTATGTTAGGTCCTAGCATGAAAAATGAGGTGAGAAAAGATGACATGACACTGAGGGAAGACAGACAGTAGTCTTCAGGCAATGCTTGTGACTGGATGCATAAGAAGCTGAAAAGACTTTACAAAGGAACTGCATTGGGTTATTGGATATAATGTCAGGGGTATAAAGTAAATTTTGTTTTTCTATGGCAGCAACAAGACTATTAGACCATGAAATTTTAGAAAAATGCATCCAAAATGCCACAGAGATGCCTGTGTTGGTGTTTCTAAGTGGCCCTAGGCTGCTGTGCTTCTTGTCAAACTTTCGATGGTTTCCCCGTCTTCTAGCTCACTGAGTGGATAGCTGCCATGCAGACTGCTGGCCTTTGCTGGCCTCTAGCTGCACTTGCTTTCAGTAATCTTTTTCCTCAGCTATGCTATGACTGGAAAATCAATATCACATAAAACAAGTAAAACTCTTAATGACCTGAAAGAATTTGAATGCACACATGTTGTGGCTTTTGTCTGGGGTATGCAGGATTTACCCAGAGTCGCTTTACACTTGTACTAGGGGTCAACGTGACTGCAAATGCCATGAATACTAGTTCCAGGAGAGGGGCTTTCTTCTGCATCCATATCCCTTTAGATTACAGAAGAGCAATGAGCTCTCTGAGGTCCCTGCCTGTATGGGATGTTTCTTAATGTTTTCTATGAGATTATTTTTGTCTTGAAAGTAAAGGAGGGACTTGGAAGAGATAGCATAGCTAGCGGTTAAGAGCACCGACGCTCTTGCAGAGACCAGGTTCGATCCCCAGCACACACATGGCGGCTAAGAACCGTCTGTAACCCAATTCCAGGAGAATCCAGTTCCAGGGGAATCTGAGACCTCTTCTGACCTCCGCGGCATGCACGACACTGTGCACAGACCTGCAGACAGTACATTCATACACATACAAAGAAAATAATAAAAAAAAAAGAAATAAAGGAAAAGAAAATCAATTTCAGTTTCTATACAAGGCATTTATATATATGTATGATGTATGATCTTTTGGGAAAATGTTTGTTGTAGACTTAAACATTAAGTTGGAGGTTAAATGTTGACTTGTAAATGATTTCAAATACAAATGATTATTAAATAATATTGGATCACTTACTTAGCCCTGGCTTTAAGAGGGTTTTGTTTATAATATTAGTTGAATTTGACTTAGTTCAGTAAAGAAGATTATAGTTAGATAAATACTATGCATTAACTAAACCAATAATCATCAGGATTTCATTCTTGTACTTGGGATTTAAAAGAATATAACCCAGGAACACTGAGTCTCTATAGCTAAGATGCAGGAAGGGAAAAGAATTGAATGAAAAGCCACTGAATGGCTGACAGGATCTAGCAGAACTATAGCTAGCAGAACTATATTATTAAATACTTGAGCTCAAGACAACCTATGTGTGCTCTATAGAATCCTATCTTTTCTATTTAGATTGGTGGTGACTATTTAGATTGGTTGAAAATATAATTTTACACCATGACTCAGTACGGAAATGTGCATATGCAGATACCTAATTGGAATAAAGTTCTTGAGGAAAAATGCTTATCTACACAGTCCAGGTTATATGTATTGATAATTCCCATTGTAATTATCAATATTGTAATTCGTTGTATTTCTCTCAAGACACATGGGTAACTCCCTAAATTGGCTTTGTCATTCATTAATGTGTCATGAGCTTCATTTGAAAATTGCTAGTTTAGTAGACCCTTACGACCCACTTTCTTCTTTTGATGTTCACTCGAACTTGAGCCTTGGCGTTGGGCCCAGCCAAGTATCATGGTCGTGGCAGTTATAAATCAACACAATCCTATCAGATATTCATCTTGATAAAAGAATGCCTAGACTATGAGGTAATTTGACTTTGAACCACAAAAAGGAAAATGAAGCAATTCATAATCAGGATTAAATCTTTATTTGTTCATGAAGTTCTGTATTTTAATATACTTCCTACTTTTAAAATCACAAAAAGTGGTCAACTTGATAAAATAATTCATAGGTCAGGGGCTAAGAGACAGTTCGGTGGTTAAGAGCACTGTCGCCTTGAAAGACCTGGGTTGGCTCTCAGCATCCACATGGTGGCTAACAACAATTCTAAATCCAGTTCCAGGGCATCAATACTCTCTTTCTGACCTCCTCTGGCATGCGCCTCCTGGGTACAACTTGTGTAATGCAGACAATACCTCATGCACGCAAAATAAAAATAATAAGAAATAAAAATATTATAGAATGAGAGGAAGATGTAATAAAATAATGCAAAATATATTTATTTATTACTAATTATTATGTGAATGAGTTATTACCTGCATGTAAGTATACCAGTGTTGTGCATTGTGGTGGAGGCCAGAAGAGAGCATTGGACCTCTGGAGCTGGAGTTAAGGAAGGTTGTTAGCCATTATGTGGGTGCTGGAAATCGAACCTGGGGCCTCTGAAAGAGAACCAGTGCTTATAAATCACTAAGCCATCTCTCCAGTCCCTATTTTTAGTTTTCTAAAGACCAGCCATACTTATTTCTTTCTTTTTTTTTTTTTTTTTTTTTTTTTTTTCTTTTTTTTGGTCTTTCGAGACAGTCTCCCTGTAGCCCCAGCTGTCCTGGAACTTGCTCGTAGACCAGGCTGGCCTTGAACTCAACAGAAATCCTCCTGCTTCGCCGCCCAAGTGCTAGGATTAAAGGCGTGCACCACCACACCCCTGCTTAACCATACTTATTCTTACTATTTCTATAGTGGTTGAACTAGTTTCCATTTCTACCGAAGCAGTGTATGATATAACCTTTTGTGCACAGCCTCATGAACTTTTTTTCTTAGTGACTGCCATTCTGACTTGTGTGAGATGGAATCTCAATGTAGTTTTAATTCATTTTCTGATCATTTGCATCGATATATTTCAGCTATTTTTGTACTTCATCTTTTGAGGAATGTTTGTTCATGTCACTGATTGAGTTGTTTGATTTCTTGTATATAGCTTATTGGTTCTTTGTATGTTTAGATCTAATCCTCTGCCAGATGGCACAGTGCAAATATTTTCTTCCATTAAAAAGGGCTCTTGAGAATTAATGACTAGAAAGGATCAGCTGGCTGCTAACACCAATCACCACACATTTTAACCCACACAGCACAGTTAAGTCTGTATGTTCTCATTGACAGAGAATAATTCCACATATATTAGCAGAAGAACTGCCCAGCTGAATCTAGGACTAACTATGTGATTTGTAGAGCCATAGATAAAATAAAATGGATGAATGCATGCTATTCTATGCATCTTATGTGGAGTGGCTAGTTTACAAACAGAGATACATCACTGGTAAATTTACCATATTGATAAGGCTCTGAAAATGAGCATAAACTCTTAAGGAAATGGTAGAGTTAATTTTTCAGTACAGTTTCAAAGTTACCTGTTTGAATACTGGGATTGAAATTTGTTAGACCAGGGAGATTACAATAAGAAATACTATTTGGTATAATTATTTCACTCATGATTCATCTCACTCCTTGATCATCATTGCATTTATAACATTAACAAAAGAGCCTTTTAAAATAAAAAAAATATTTGTTTCACAAGTTGACTAAATCAAGAAGAATTTTAAATCTGCACTAGTTGAGGTCTCTTAGTAGAATGAATGTTTTATGAAGGGGGCTTAAATGTCACAGTTCATACTTGGAGATACATCTGTATTATGAACACCGGGAGAAATATCCAGGAAACAATGACCACTTTTTTTTTTAAAAGAAAATACAGTTTAATTTCTGCTTACATACAGTAACTTTCAGAGCACGTTATGGTCTATCCATTTGTTTGCCCAAAGTCGCCAGATCTACTGAAGCTGATGGGAAAAGCATAGAACATCACCTCCCTTGTGAGCTTGAAAACTCATGCTCCCCAAAGACTGGTTATTAAAGGCCAAGCCACAGATTAAAGAAGGTATTGTGCTAACGTTAAGGTCTTAAGCCTCATCCCTGGACTTAAAACAGACCAACTTGGCCACTTAGTTGGAGAGCACTCAAGACAGGAGCATTTCTGGGAGGGCAAACGCTCTGGGTAGGGATAAGAGTTGCTCTGTAGGAGGTTGGGGTAGAGGTGGCACAGTTTGGCTCCTCCTGCAACCATGGCCACACTCACCCCCCCACCTTTACATTGACTGCACCCACATTCTGGGGAACCTGGCCTCATCAAATGATAACTTAAGAAGTTCAAGGGGCTGGGCTGGATGAGATCCCTCAGCAGTTAAGAGAGCTGACTGGCTTGCAAAGGACCCCAGCTTCCAAAGCCCAGCACTACAGTGGCTAACAACTATAGAATTCCAGTTTCCAGGGGATCTGATAGCACCTTTCCCTGACCTTCCGGGGTGCAACAAACTCCAGTGTGCATTACCATACGATATGCAGTAAAGGACTCATAGACTTAAGGGAAAAGATTCAAGGGGCTCTGACAGAACAGGTCCCATCAACTCTACAGCCAAGGACCTAGGACTTGAAGGGAGCTGGAAAAGGGAACAAGATGGGGATGTGGTTAAGATGGGGAAATGGTTACCAGTCTACTCTCTGATAAAACAGTCCCTGGAAGTTTCAGATCACCTAACAAGAGCCCAAACCGATTCCAGCCCTCTCATTTCTTTTCACCAGACAATGGTCCAAACCATGCCCTACAAAATCCTTTTCCTTAATAGCTTGAGAGTTCTGGATCAGAGGGTTCAGGCTGGGGGGCACAAAAAAAGCCTCTCCACAACAGCATGTAACCCCATCCCTCCATGCTGTCGATACCATCTTTTATCCACATCAGTCTCCCTGGGTGTCGTATGTGTGGTAGCTGTGACTTTGCAGGCCTTCTTTTGGGAGATGTGGGGGGCCATGTCTCCAAAGCAAGAGCAGAAGAAAGAAAAAAAAAAAGCCCCAGATGGTCAATGGCGTCCGCGAAGTGTAGGAATGTTGGTCTGCAGCTGCCACAAAACTGGTTAAACTCAGTGGTTCGTGCAGTCCCCAAGGAAGTCTTTTTTTCACTTCTGTTTAGCAGCGTCCAAGTCAGCAAGCAAATTGGGCAAAGGAGGAAGCGAACCCTCATTGTGCATCAGCACTGCACTCTATTTGATCTACTGCCTGCTTCCAGCCCCTGGCGTCTTCCAACTGTGCACCCCCCAGAAGCTGTTATAAAAGTGAACTAATAAAGTGGGCCAAGGACGCTGGCAGGCTGGTCACTGCCCCTGAAGAGTGCTGCACGTCTTTCTCAGNACTGCTTTTGATACTGGTTCCACAAGTTTGGATTCCCACCAGCTGTGAATGAGTGTGCCCGCTTTCTCTACATCCTTACTAGTATTTGGTGTCTTTTGTTCTCTTGATCTTAACCAGTCTGACTGGAGTAAGGTGGAATCTTAAAGTAGTTTTAATCTGTATTTCTCTAATTACTAAGGATGTTGAACACTTTTTTTAAAATTTTTTTTAAATTTTATTTCTTTCTGTATGTGTATGAATGTACTGTCTGCATGCAAGTCTGTGCACCCGTGTCGTGCAATGCCGCGGAGGTCAGAAGAGGGTCTTGGATTCCCCTGGAACTGGAGTTCTCCTGGAATTGGAGTTCTCGGCCGCCATATGGGTTCTGGGGATCGAACCCCGGTCCTCTGTAAGAGCGGTCGGTGCTCTTAACCGCTAGGCCATCTCTCCAGCCCAGGATGTTGAACACTTTTAAAGAAGTTTCTTAGCCATTTTTATTTCTTTGTTTGAGAAGTCTCTTTAAGACCTTAGCCTATTTTTTTATTTGGTCATTTATTTTCTTATTTCTTTGTTTTTGAGTTCTTTGTATGCCTGTGTTTTAAAATTACTAGGGTCTTCATGGCATATTAGCTTGCTGTGACATTGTTTGAGATGGGTTTGAAAAGTCCAGTGCTTTTGAATGACATGGAAAATATCTTCTGTTTAGAAAAAGGCTTGTTCTGTGTCTAGCTGTCAGTCAGGCTGACATTAAGAAAAAGATGAGGTCCTCTGGGCATTATCTTTCCAGCTTTAAGTAGAAAGAAATCTACACAGCCACATGGGCTATGAAAGCCACTGCTTGGAGCCTGAAATTTCTATTGTTGAAATAGCATGTCCCCTGGACACTTGCTTTTTGCTGAAAGGTTCATGTGGCTTCTATAACTGTGGAATGCAAAAGTAGATCTCAGCCTAAATGAAGGGAAACTAGTGAAGCTTGAGTTATTCTGTAAATTCAACTCGGGAAGCAAAACACAAATAAAGATATTTTAGCAGTTCTGTTGTAGGCTTTGGAATGCATTAGAACACTGCCTCATGTTCTCTGCAAGTAAACACATCCCAGGCAGTATCAGATGTACTTCTTAACAACAATACAGTTGCCTTACACAGGAAAACATGAATTCAAAATACATTGCCTCTCCTGCATTGATGGGGATGAGGGTTTTCTCTATACAAATGAAACTTAATTAGATATAACAGTTAAATATTTTATGTGAATCTACTTTCTTTAATAAGTATACCCAGCACATTTTAACTGTTTTCTTCATTCATCTGTCACTATTAATAATTAAAAAGGATGTTTCTATTTCTCTTAAATGCTTTGCTTTTATTTCTCCCAATTCTCCATCACTAAAGCCATACCCATTAGGACTTAAAATACAAAAATGAAAACATCAGTTACTTTACTTGTTACTTGTTGTGGAAATATTTCCACTTGTACTTATATGAAAACACATTTTAAGCAGATAGAAGCACACAATGCCTTTTTTGTTATCTGTACTTTTCTCTTAGTGATTTTTTTATAAATACCTTTTTTTTCCTTGTCAGTAGACCAATACCCGAGTATAGATTGATGTGTGGTACGCACAATTATTTGAATAGGTTTCCATTAAAAGAGATGTGTGAATAGCAACAAACATATATGAAGGTGGTTCACATCATTAGTCATGAGGAAAATGTAATTAAATAAAAAATCAGAGTATACAGACCTACCAGAATAGCTAAAAAATCCCCAAACCCAAGAGACAAACAAAACACTCAACAATACCAAGTACTAATATGAATGTGGAACAACCAGAAGTTGAACATATCTCTGGTGGGAACACAGAAATGTTACTGCCACTTTGGAAAACTGGTTGTCTCTTTAGCAATAAGTGTATAATATGACTCAGCAATACTTGTAGGTATTACCTTAGAGAAGAAAAAAACTTAGGTCTATACAAAAACATATATGCCAGTATTTGTAGTGGCTTTTTTTCATAATTGTTCTAAACTGGAAATAATTTAAGTCTTCTCTGACAAATGTTTAAATATTTTGAATTATGCTGGGCATGGTGGCGCACACCTTTAATCCTAGCACTTGGGAAGCAGAGGCAGGTGGATCTCTGTGAGTTCAAGTCTAGTCTGGTCTACAGAGCGAGCTCCAGGCCAGCTGGGACTAAAGGGAGACCCTGTCTCAAAAAGACCAAAAAATATTTTGAATTATATATGTATGTGTAATAGACTAGCATTTAGCAATAAAGAAGGAATGATGTATACAGGAATATGAATTAATGCTAAATGCACTGATACTCAACAGGCTACATGATATATATGATTCCATTTATATTCTAGAAAAGGATAATTGATGTCTTCCAGGGACGAGGGTGAGAGAAGGACTTTGGACATGTCCTATGAAGGAAGCTTTAGTGTGAGGACAGTGGTTAATATCTTAATTGTAGTGGTAGTTTTATATACATTTATCAAAATTCTTAGAACTATAAACCAAGAGATAATTTTACTGTTTATATTTAAAAAGTGAACACAAAACTTAAAAATGCATCAACATTCAAAAAGATCTGTCTAAACAAGAAGATAATACTATGCTACAACTTGTTGGTGTGGGTAAGAGTGCACACTGTGGGAGAGAGTAGAGGACCAGGGGGCTCATCAGCCACACTGAGATCTTCTGTGGCACTTGCATGGGAGGGATGCTGAGCTGGCCCATATTTAGGGGGTGTAGAGCTCCCAAGTGGCCTCACTGAACCAGACTACACAATCCTGCAGGATGCTTGTACCCGAGTACCTTTTCCTCCTTCTTGAAGCCAGGCTTGCATAATGCTCTGAGGGTTCTTCCAGTCTTATTTAACCCCCTTTCCATTTCTTTCACAGGGGCATATTAAAAATAAAATCCGCCGGGCGTGGTGGCGCACGCCTTTAATCCTAGCACTCGGGAGGCAGAGGCAGGCGGATCTTTGTGAGTTCAAGGCCAGCCTGGTCTACAGAGTGAGTTCCAGGACAGCTGGGGCTACAGGGAGACCCTGTCTCGAAAAGAAAAAAAAAAAAAAATAAAAAATAAAATCCTTGATGGAGCTGGAGAGATAGCCTAGCGGTTAAGAGCGCCGACTGCTCTTGCAGAGGACCAGGGTTCGATCCCCAGCACCCACATGGTGGCTGAGAACTGTCTGTAACTCCAATTCCAGGAGAACTCCAGTTCCAGGGGAATCCGACACCCTCTTCTGACCTCCGCGGCATTGCACAACATGGGTGCACAAACCTACATGCAGACAGTACATTCATACACATAAAAAAAAAATCCTTGAATCTTCAATCTTGTCATAGCAGCTTCTTCTTTAAGGATTGGAACTAATACAACCTCCGATTTATACTCTGTAATACCATGCCTGTAGAGCTAAAGTATGTAAACATGTTTTTANTGTCTCTCAAAACAAAGAAATAGAAACAAAAAAATTAAATTTTTATCATGTCCATAAACGATATTTTAAAAACTATTTTCTTTTTTTTTTTAATTTTATTTATTTTGTATGTGTACAAATGTACTGTCTGCATGTAGGTCTGTGCACCCGTGTGGTGCAATGCCACGGAGGTCAGAAGAGGGTGTCGGATTCCCCTGGAACTGGAGTTAAAGATGGTTCTCAGCCGCCATGTGGGTGCTGGGGATCGAACCTGGGTCCTCTGCAAGAGCGGTTGGGGTTCTTAACCACTAGACCATCTCTCCAGCCCAAAATGAAAACATTCCTACTGAACAGGAAGTCTCCTCTTGCCCTACTATGCTCCCTCTCCAGGTGATTGATTGATGTCCAAAGGCAGGGTCCTGAATTCCTGACATCACTGTGCATCATTGGTTTGTGAACTCTATATAATATGTATCCTATATATATAGACAACTATCACGAATATGTAACATGATATACATACTTCAAACACATGCTCTATAGATGTTTGACTTCTTTTGGTCAGAGTCATGCTTGTGAGGATCATCTTTGATGATACATAGAGCAACAAGTTTTACTTTCAGTTTTTCTGTGGAATATTCCATGGAAAGAGATTTTCTATTTTATTAGTGATGGACAATTGCTTTTCCTCCCATTTTGTTTTCCAGAGATAATGTTGCTGTGAGTGAATTTGAACTCATTCTCAGCTGAGTGTCTCTGTTCAGTCCTATTTCCTGTATAACCAGGAGTAGAGTTGCCAAATCATAGGTTTTATATATACAGTCAGTGTAAGCAGATCTTACCAAACAGT
The DNA here is from genome assembly GCA_009823505.1 of Rhizomys pruinosus. Classification (NCBI taxonomy): domain Eukaryota; kingdom Metazoa; phylum Chordata; class Mammalia; order Rodentia; family Spalacidae; genus Rhizomys; species Rhizomys pruinosus. Next base: position 45,433 of record VZQC01007048.1, on the reverse strand, counting down.
TTTAACATTGGTTCCCCTCACAGCAGCTGAACATAAGTGTTCTCTGCAGTGCCTTCATCATCCATGCTTGATATAAAATTGACAAAGATATTGTAGTGAAGGAAAATTGTAGGCCTATCTCTCTCATCTTAAATTATTAGCAAGTAGAATCTAGGAGACTAAAGACTGATAATATATGACAATCTGATTTGGTTTATTCCTGGAATGCAAGGTGGGTTTAGCATTCAAAATATCAACTGATGTAATTTTCTACAATAACAGAATAAAAGAGAAAAATCATCCAGTTATAAAAATAGAAAGGCCCCAGTGTGGTGGTGCACACCTTTAATCCCAGCACTCAGGAGGCAGAAGCAGGCAGATCTTTGTGAGTTCAATGCCAGCCTGGTCTACGTAGTGAATTCCAGGACAGCTTGGGGCTACAGGGAGACACTGTCTGTAAAAGACAAAAAAACAAACAAAAAAAAAAAAAAAAAAAAAAAAAAAAAAAAAAAGAAGGAAAAAAATTGATAAATATAACATACAACCTTAGAAAAACAGCAATAACACCACTAACCTTAGCAAGCTCAAAGGGGGAATGTCCATAATTTGATAAAGAATAATTATAAAAACTATGTGGTGTTATTTGTTAATGTGAAATACTGAAAACTTTTTACCTGATATGAGGAAAGAGACTAGGGGGTTACTCTCCAGCACCACTTTAGTTTAATTATTTTATGTTAGGTCCTAGCATGAAAAATGAGGTGAGAAAAGATGACATGACACTGAGGGAAGACAGACAGTAGTCTTCAGGCAATGCTTGTGACTGGATGCATAAGAAGCTGAAAAGACTTTACAAAGGAACTGCATTGGGTTATTGGATATAATGTCAGGGGTATAAAGTAAATTTTGTTTTTCTATGGCAGCAACAAGACTATTAGACCATGAAATTTTAGAAAAATGCATCCAAAATGCCACAGAGATGCCTGTGTTGGTGTTTCTAAGTGGCCCTAGGCTGCTGTGCTTCTTGTCAAACTTTCGATGGTTTCCCCGTCTTCTAGCTCACTGAGTGGATAGCTGCCATGCAGACTGCTGGCCTTTGCTGGCCTCTAGCTGCACTTGCTTTCAGTAATCTTTTTCCTCAGCTATGCTATGACTGGAAAATCAATATCACATAAAACAAGTAAAACTCTTAATGACCTGAAAGAATTTGAATGCACACATGTTGTGGCTTTTGTCTGGGGTATGCAGGATTTACCCAGAGTCGCTTTACACTTGTACTAGGGGTCAACGTGACTGCAAATGCCATGAATACTAGTTCCAGGAGAGGGGCTTTCTTCTGCATCCATATCCCTTTAGATTACAGAAGAGCAATGAGCTCTCTGAGGTCCCTGCCTGTATGGAATGTTTCTTAATGTTTTCTATGAGATTATTTTTGTCTTGAAAGTAAAGGAGGGACTGGAGAGATAGCCTAGCGGTTAAGAGCACCGACGCTCTTGCAGAGGACCAGGTTCGATCCCCAGCACTCACATGGCGGCTAAGAACCGTCTGTAACTCCAATTCCAGGAGAACTCCAGTTCCAGGGGAATCTGAGACCCTCTTCTGACCTCCGCGGCATTGCACGACACGGGTGCACAGACCTGCAGACAGTACATTCATACACATACAAAGATAAATAATAAAAAAAAAGAAAGTAAAGGAAAAGAAAAATCAATTTCAGTTTCTATACAAGGCATTTATATATATTATGATTATGATCTTTTGGGAAAATGTTTGTTGTAGACTTAAACATTAAGTTGGAGGTTAAATGTTGACTTGTAAATGATTTCAAATACAAATGATTATTAAATAATATTGGATCACTTACTTAGCCCTGGCTTTAAGAGGGTTTTGTTTATAATATTAGTTGAATTTGACTTAGTTCAGTAAAGAAGATTATAGTTAGATAAATACTATGCATTAACTAAACCAATAATCATCAGGATTTCATTCTTGTACTTGGGATTTAAAAGAATATAACCCAGGAACACTGAGTCTCTATAGCTAAGATGCAAGGAAGGGAAAAGAATGAATGAAAAGCCACTTGAATGGCTGACAGGATCTAGCAGAACTATAGCTAGCAGAACTATATTATTAAATACTTGAGCTCAAGACAACCTATGTGTGCTCTATAGAATCCTATCTTTTCTATTTAGATTGGTGGTGACTATTTAGATTGGTTGAAAATATAATTTTACACCATGACTCAGTACGGAAATGTGCATATGCAGATACCTAATTGGAATAAAGTTCTTGAGGAAAAATGCTTATCTACACAGTCCAGGTTATATGTATTGATAATTCCCATTGTAATTATCAATATTGTAATTCGTTGTATTTCTCTCAAGACACATGGGTAACTCCCTAAATTGGCTTTGTCATTCATTAATGTGTCATGAGCTTCATTTGAAAATTGCTAATTTAGTAGACCCTTACGACCCACTTTCTTCTTTTGATGTTCACTCGAACTTGAGCCTTGGCGTTGGGCCCAGCCAAGTATCATGGTCTGGCAGTTATAAATAACACAATCCTATCAGATATTCATCTTGATAAAAGAATGCCTAGACTATGAGGTAATTTGACTTTGAACCACAAAAAGGAAAATGAAGCAATTCATAATCAGGATTAAATCTTTATTTGTTCATGAAGTTCTGTATTTTAATATACTTCCTACTTTTAAAATCACAAAAAGTGGTCAACTTGATAAAATAATTCATAGGTCAGGGGCTAGAGAGACAGTTCGGTGGTTAAGAGCACTGTCTGCTCTTGAAGAAGACCTGGGTTTGGCTCTCAGCATCCACATGGTGGCTAACAACAATTCTAAATCCAGTTCCAGGGCATCCAATACTCTTTTCTGACCTCCTCTGGCACTGCGCCTCCTGGGTACACTTGTGTACATGCAGACAATACACTCATGCACGCAAAATAAAAATAATAAAGAAATAAAAATAAATTCATAGAATGGAGGAAGATGTAATAAAATAATGCAAAATATTATTTTATTTATTACTATTATTTTATGTGAATGAGTTTATTACCTGCATGTAAGTATACCAGTGTTGTGCATTGCTGGTGGAGGCCAGAAGAGAGCATTGGATCCTCTGGAGCTGGAGTTAAGGAAGGTTGTTAGCCATTATGTGGGTGCTGGAAATCGAACCTGGGGCCTCTGAAAGAGTAACCAGTGCTATAAATCACTAAGCCATCTCTCCAGTCCCTATTTTTAGTTTTCTAAAGACCAGCCATACTTATTTCTTTCTTTTTTTTTTTTTTTTTTTTTTTTTTNTTTGGTCTTTTCGAGACAGTCTCCCTGTAGCCCCAGCTGTCCTGGAACTTGCTCTGTAGACCAGGCTGGCCTTGAACTCACAGAAATCCTCCTGCTTCTGCCTCCCAAGTGCTAGGATTAAAGGCGTGCACCACCACACCCTGCTTAACCATACTTATTTCTATAGTGGTTGAACTAGTTTCCATTTCTACCAGCAGTGTATGATATAACCTTTTGTGCACAGCCTCATGAACTTTTTTTTTCTTAGTGACTGCCATTCTGACTTGTGTGAGATGGAATCTCAATGTAGTTTTAATATGCATTTGTCTATTTTTCATGTGCTTATTGACTTATTTGTACTTCATCTTTTGAGGAATGTTTGTTCATGTCACTGATTGAGTTGTTTGATTTCTTGTTATATAGCTTATTGAGTTCTTTGTATGTTTAGATCTTAATCCTCTGCCAGATGCACAGCTAGCAAATATTTTCTTCCATTAAAAAGGGCTCTTGAGAATTAATGACTAGAAAGGATCAGCTGGCTGCTAACACCAATCACCACACATTTTAACCCACACAGCACAGTTAAGTCTGTATGTTCTCATTGACAGAGAATAATTCCACATATATTAGCAGAAGAACTGCCCAGCTGAATCCAGGACTAACTATGTGATTTGTAGAGCCATAATAAAATAAAATGGATGAATGCATGTTATTCTATCATCTTATGTGGAGTAGCTTAGTACACAGAGATACATCACTGGTAAATTTACCATATTGATAAGGCTCTGAAAATGAGCATAAACTCTTAAGGAAATGGTAGAGTTAATTTTTCAGTACAGTTTCAAAGGTTTACCTTTGAATACTGGGATTAATTTGTTAGGACCAGGGAGATTACAATAAGAAATACTATTTGGTATATTATTTTCACTCATGATTCATCTCACTCCTTGATCATCATTGCATTTATACTTAAATAAAGCCTTTTAAAATAAAATTATTTGTTTCAAGTTGATAAATCAAGAAGAATTTTAAATCTGCACTAGTTGAGGTCTCTTAGTAGAATGAATGTTTTATGAAGGGGGCTTAAATGTCACAGTTCATACTTGGAGATACATCTGTATTATACACCGGAGAAATATCCAGAAACATGACCTACTTTTTTTTAAAAAGAAAATTACAGTTTATTTCTGCCTTACAGTAACTTTCAGAGCACTGTTATGGTCTATCCATTTGTTTGCCCAAAGTCCCAGGCTACTGGCGGATGGGAAAAGCATAGACATCACTCCCTTGTTGAGCTCTGAAACTCAGCTCCCAAAAGACTGGTTATTAAAGGCCAAGCCACAGATTAAAGAAGGTATTGTGCTAACGTTAAGGTCTTAAGCCTCATCCCTGGACTTAAAACAGACCAACTTGGCCACTTAGTTGGAGAGCACTCAAGACAGGAGCATTTCTGGGAGGGCAAACGCTCTGGGTAGGGATAAGAGTTGCTCTGTAGGAGGTTGGGGTAGAGGTGGCACAGTTTGGCTCCTCCTGCAACCATGGCCACACTCACCCCCCCACCTTTACATTGACTGCACCCACATTCTGGGGAACCTGGCCTCATCAAATGATAACTTAAGATTCAAGGGGCTGGGGCTGGAGAGATCCCTGAGCAGTTAAGAGAGCTGACTGTGCTTGCAAAGGACCCAGCTTCAAATCCCAGCACTTACATGGTGGCTAACAACTATAGTAATTCCAGTTCCAGGGGATCTGAAGCACTCTTCTGACCTTCCGGGGCACTGAACAACTCAGGTGCACTTACATACATATAGGTAAAGGACTCATAGACTTAAGGGAAAACATTCAAGGGGCTCTGACAGAACAGGTCCCATCAACTCTACAGCCAAGGACCTAGGACTTGAAGGGAGCTGGAAAAGGGAACAAGATGGGGATGTGGTTAAGATGGGGAAATGGTTACCAGTCTACTCTCTGATAAAACAGTCCCTGGAAGTTTCAGATCACCTAACAAGAGCCCAAACCGATTCCAGCCCTCTTCATTTCTTTTCCCAGACAATGGTCCAACCATGCCCTACAAAATCCTTTTCCTTAATAGCTTGAGAGTCTGGATCAGAGGGTTCAGGCTGGGGGCACACCTCTCCACAGCATGTAACCTCCATCCCTCCATGCTGTTGATACCATCTTTTATCCACATCAGTCTCCCTGGGTGTCGTATGTGTGGTAGCTGTGACTTTGCACTTCTTTTGGGAGATGTGGGAGGCCATGTCTCCCAAAGCAGCCCCATCATGCGTCTCGAAGTGGTAGAATGTGGTCTGCAGCTGCCACAACTGTGTTAAACTCAGTGGTCGTCAGTCCCCAAGGAAGTCTTTCACTTCTGTTAGCTCCAAGTCAGCATTGGCAAGGAAGCGATCCTCCGTTGCAGCACTGCCTGCTTCCAGCCCCTGGCGTCTTCCAACTGTGCACCCCCCAGAAGCTGTTATAAAAGTGAACTAATAAAGTGGGCCAAGGACGCTGGCAGGCTGGTCACTGCCCCTGAAGAGTGCTGCACGTCTTTCTCAGTGCCCGCCATCATCCTTCCAAACCAAGTTAGAAACATGGTCCTTCTTTTTTTTATTTTTATTTTTTATTAATTTTATTTATTTCTGCTTTCTTAAAAGGACCATGTTTCTAGGCAGTGCTGTAAGGGATCTTAATACATAACTAGACTACTTGCTAATCCTGATCAAGATAAATCACTGTGTTCTCCAGGGTGGAAGGCCCTGATGCAATCAATTTCCCATTGGCAGATGGGTTTATTTCCATGAGGGATGGCTCTGTTATTGGAGGTTTAGGATTACGTCCCTGTGGTTGATGTGTTGGGAAGTTTGCAGTGGTAGCAATTAGATTAGCCTTGGCTAGAGGGAGCCTATGCTGATGAGGTTATAATTAAGTAACCTCTATCCTTGACATTATGAACTCTGCTCATGATTTACCGGGCCAATACAGGGTTAGCCAACAATAGGAACTGGCTGATATCTAGTGACAGAGTCCTCTGGTCACCTTCATCTTCAGCCTTTTGGAGTACAGGCTCTCTGGTAGGAATTAACGCCACAAAGATCCTCTTGCTTATTTCCATTGGTCTTTACACATGCCTCTTCCCTGAGAATTCTTTTCCATAGTCTAGAAATATTTTTATTTCCAGGATTCCGAACCAAGAAGTTTGCCTCTACCAACCAGACTGCATATTCTTACACAGGTCACTTCTTTCTCCATACGGAATAAATGACCATTGCCCAAAGGTTTGCCCATGCAGAGAACTACCCCCTCCCCTGACTGCTGTCTTTCAGAGCCAGCCCAAGTAGTACTGTGAAAACCAATAGCTTCACACTATTAGCTTGAATCAACATACTGAATAGACCCACCTGTTTGGCAAGTTCCATTTTTGTCTTTTACCAACTGATCATAGGGACCCTTATACCAATCAGGTCTCAAGGATGAGCTGAGGAACACTGGTGTGGAGGTGGTGACATGGAGTTCTGGGCTACATGTTCTTTAGCTTTCTTGTGCCTATTGAACCTGATCGACCTTAACTCTAAATACACTATTTCTACTTTATGTAAACTCTGGGAATAAGTTTGAATTATGAGATATTTTAAAACAATCAACATCTGTGTAAAGAAGAGAGATAAAATAATACTGGGTGAAGTAAAGTTCAGCCAACCTGACTGGGAGCTTGGCAGCAAAGGGTGTCTGTTGATATGTTCTACAACAGGTTCTAATAGCCAGGCCTCTGTACCCTGTATCAGCATCAGATGTATGGGGGATGCTGTGACCTTGGATTATGTGTCAGTAGAGGTAGACCCTGCATGAGCCAATAGCTAGAGGTTGTTTGCCTTTCCCACTATTGGTCAGCAAGCTATCACTTGGAAGAGCTCCCTGTTTACCTCAGCCACCTTAACTGTGACACAGGAAGATGGGTACAACAGCATCCGGATCATCATTGGCAGCTGTGGCTTTAGACTTATTAGACCTTCAGATTTATTAGGGCCTCAGAACATTCCAGTGGCTGGTTTTCAAATGGTGCCCAATTCTGTTATAAATAACATTCCTTTATTGTAGAGGCCTAATGCCTGTGCCGAAGTTGACTTGTTGAACTTGTCTGGAGCTGTACTTAGTATCTTTCTCTTCAGTATTTGTCTTCTGTATGTGACATTTATATGTGATCATAACTGGACTTTGTCATCTTTCTTTTTCAAAGAGACTGTCTTGGGATTTGGCAGATTATATGGACCAGGATGAAGGGTAATTTATATCACAGTTTGAGCCTATTTATTTATTTATTTATTTATTTAATTTTGTCTTTTTTCAGACAGAGTCTCCTTGTAGCCCCAGCTGTCCTGGAACTAGCTCTGTAGACCAGGCTGGCCTTGAATTCACAAAGATCCACCTGCTTCTGCCTTCCAAGTGCTAGGATTAAAGGCGTGTGCCACCATGCCTGGCAGTTTGAGTCTTCTGTAGAGACTTTTCTCCCTTCTCTGAGACTCAGTCAAATCTAACAATCTTCCCCATAACCCAATAAATGGATTAGTACTATATCAAATGCAGAATATAATACATAAAGATCCCCAATTCATCTGCCAAGAATTGTGCTTCTTTCTTAGTGGGAAGAGATGCAAAATGAAAATGTGCTCTTTAGTTTCAAGATGGTTGAGTATGACAGAGTATGTGGACCAAGATGGAGGCTGTTTATACCACAGTCTGAATCTTCTATAGATACTTTCAAAGTATAGACCACAAGAACCATGAAAAATTTCATTGATGAGGGGTTGGACATGCTCAGTGGGTAATAAAGCTTGCTGTGCAATTAAGAGGAACTGAGTTCAGAGCCCCAACACCCACATAAAAATTGGGCATGTCCCAGCCATACCACTTCTAGGTATATATCTATCAGACTCTTCCTACTACAGAGATACATGTACAGCCATGTTTTTTGCAGCTCTCTTCACAATAGTGAAGAGCTGGAACCAACCCAGGTGCCCCTCAACAGACTAGTAGATAGAGAAAATGTGGGACATCTACATAATGGAGTTCTATGCAGCAGTAAAGAAAGATGACATCATGAAATTTGCAGGTAAATGGATGGAACTAGAAGATTTTATGCTAAGTGAAGTAACACAATCCCAGAAAAACAAAAGAGGAATTGTATCCCTCATTTGTGGATGCTAGTACCAAGTACCTAGTTGTAAGACAAACTGAGCAACGTTAATGTTATATTCCTCATGATCTAAAGACAACTGTGCTCTTGCATTGTGGATCCCTAAACAGGTTCTAAAGCTGGCCTAACATTTATTTTCAGACCTTGGGTTTTTGGTACATGATGGAGGGGACATATGCATCAGTTAGAGTATTATGGGATTAAAATGGAAAGATGCAAATCAAGAATATGATATGGAAATAACACACAGCTTGTTTCTAAAGGATGCAATTTTAATATAGGTGCAATGAAATAGGCTGGTGCAATTTAGCATTTCTGGGTGCTTAACAACCATGCTTAATGCCCATACCAATTTGGCTGAGGGACCTAAGGGGTAACTTTGTTTCTTGCCCTCAGAGGTCAACTAAATCTTAGGGGATTATGCATGGCGGCATCTCTTGAAATGTCCTGCAAATGTGGGTCACCAGTCTTCCTGTCAGGGAGGTCTTGGAGAGCCAATAATGGGACTTCAGCCAGTGTCCAGTCTATAAAGAGGAAAGTCTGCTTATGCTTCAGAAAAGGAAGCCTAGTCTAGCAAGACCTGATTTTGTCCTCAAGTGGATGGAACTGGTAAATGATAAGCTGAAAGGAGCAAGGGACTCCATGCCCCCGCCAAAAAAGAGAGACCCCTGAAGACCAGATCCTCAACTGACCTTGAGAAAACACAAACCTTGGTTAATCTGGGTAACTGTGTGGCCTTAAGCATCCAAAAGGAAAGTACTACCAGAAATAAATAATCAGTAAGACTAGAGAAACTGTATTGCAGACATAGAAGTAAATAGACAAAAAGAAAAAAGAAACAGTACTGTCGTTTGTCCTGTCTTCATTTCTTTTTTTTTTTTTTTTTTTTTTTTTTTTTTTTTTTTTTTTTTTTTTTTTTTTTTTTTTTTTTTTTTTTTTTTTTCTTCTTTTTTTTACAGCGTCTCCCCGTATGCCCCTCCTTCTCTTTACTCCTCTTGTTGACCCGGGCTGGCCTCGGCCTCCAAGGACCTCGCTTCCCCTCCCTCCCCACACCTAGGATCTAACGTGTTCG
>VZQC01007048.1:0-35208 GCA_009823505.1 Rhizomys pruinosus | reverse complement strand
ATATATATATTAGCAATACAAGTTGGAGAGAACAACAACAAAAGAACTAAAAAAAAGACCTTTGGAAAGACTCAGAAAAAGATATAGGACATGCATAGCAGAGTGCAGGGACTCCAGTGGGGTGGGGGGCATGGAAAGGGAAGTGACTCTAGATTCAACTGAGAAATGATGTATATACTATGGAAAAAGTTTAATAATAAAAATTGAAAAAAATTGGGCATGGCAGATGGGGACTACTGAGATACCCAGCTTGTGGACTGAGCAGCTATGGGGATTTCAGCCTCATCAGAGTATAGACTGCCATTGTTGGACTACCCGGGCTATATTATGGAGGCCAGTACAGGAAGATCAAGACAGGACATGTGCTTACTGGACTTCATTTGGGGGACCATGGGAGGGAAAGACCCCAGTGTGGAGCACAAGGGCAAGATTGATGGTTGTTTGGGCTTCCCAAGGAGGAACCTTCAAATACTTCCTTAAAGAAAACATGAAATCTTTTAGAAAAAAACCCCCAATTCAGGTGATATGTGTATGTATGTATGTCTCTCTAGAATCCTGTTTTATTTGCCATCTCCATTGACATCATGATTTGGGTCATCTGACAAACCTGCTCATCATAGAATTATGCTTACATAGCACCTCAGAGTTAAGTCGTATCACTTGGTGTGCTAGATAGCTTCGGGTGTCCACTTGGCACACCTTGGGAGGAGGGAACCTCAGCTGGGAAATTTCCTCTACCAGATTGATCTGTGGGCATATCTGTGAGGCATTTTCTTAGTTGTAGAGTAATGTGGGAAGGCCTAGCTCAGTGTGGGCAGTGCCACCCTGGGGAGGTGGTCCTGGGTTGTATAAAAAAGCAGGCTGAGCACAGGCCAGGGGAGTAAGCCAGTCAGCAGCATTCCTCCACCATCCATGCTCCAGTCCCTGCCTCCTGGTTTCTTCTTGAGCTCTTCTGTAGCTGCTCTCAATGAAGACTTAAATGTGAGCTGAAGGGAACCCATTCCTTCCTATGTGGGTGTGGTGGTTTGAATGAGAGTGTCCCCCCATAGCCTTTAAGTATTCAGACATTTTGTATCCAGTTGGTGGCACTGTTCTTGGAGGTCTTAGAAGGTGTGGCTGTGCTGGAGGAAGTACGTTATTGGGGGCAGGCTTAGTGAGTTTAACAAGCCTTGCAGTCTCCAGCCTCTCTCTCTCTCTGCTTCTTGTGCTCATTGCATGATGTGACCCTTGGCTTGCTGCTCCAGCCCCGGCCACCATGCTTCCTGCCACAATGGACTCTGATTCCCTGGAACCGTCAATTATAAGCTCAAATAAACTCTTCCTTTTATAAGTTCCCTTGCTTATAGTGGTTTTATCACAGCAACAGAAAAGTGATTAATACAGTTATTTGGTACCAGAGAGTGGGCTGTTGGCTGTGAAGAACCTGACCATGTGGATGTTTGGAGAAATGTGGAAGACTGGAACTTTGGGCTAGAAAAGCTGTTGACTACTGTAAGCAGAGCTTAATGGGCCATTCTAGTAGAAGCCTGGAAGAAAGCATGGCTGCAAAAAATGTAGTTCCAGAGGAAAATAAAGACTTAAGCAGCAACTGGGATATTTTGATAAAGAGTCTGGCAGCAGTTTTCCTACAGCCCAAATGCTTGCCTGATGCTAAGTTGAAAAGCAATGGACTAATGTCTTTGGTGGAGGATACTTCAAGATAGCCTAATGTAGAAATGGTGGTGTGGCTATTGATGGTGAATATTGTGCAGATCTACAGTGAAGAAGAGCAGATGGGGCAGAAAGAAATGCAGAATGTTCAGTTTGGATCTGAAAACTGTACTAGGAAGATTAAAGGTGGGGCCAAGGCATGTGAAGGAGAGATTCCTTTTGATAAGGAGACTAAAGTGATTAAGGAGAGGCCTGGAGATTTACAAGTAAACAACAGAATCAGTACCTTCAGGGAAAGACCACACCCAGCTAAGCCTCCAATTTTTGAAAGGAAAATACTGAAAGCGTTTTCTACTCCAACAAGTCCAGGGCAGAGAAAATTTGCAAATGTGGTTAAAGTAGGAGAGAGTCCATCCCGAACTTGCAGCCAAACTTGACAGTTTCATTCATGTGGTGCTGGCTTTAGAGGCATGAAGTTTGCAAGAGTGAAGGGGTCATCAGTTCTTTCTCCATGGTTTCAGAGAGCCACAGAGGCCACGCAGAGTGCAGCAGGGACTTCCCTGAATAAAGAAGGCCCTGATAGGCCATTGTGTGAAGCTGTGAATATGACGCCTGGCTGGCAGCAGAGACCCCAAGAAGACATTCGAGATGCCAGAACTGTGAGATATTTTCCAAGGAGAGCTGCATACAGGGAGTGGTACCAGCCTAAGAAAGAGATGAATGTTGCAAGCAAAGCTGGAAGAGCTGAGCCATCTCAGCTCTTTGGAAGTAAAGTCCCAGAAGTTGCACATGGAGCTACTAGACTTGGTGTTTGCCCTGCTGGTTTTTGGTCTTGTTTTGGTCCAGTATTTCTTCACTATGCCTCTATTCCTCCCTTTTGGAATGGGAATGTGTATTCAGTTCCACTATATGTTGGGAGCATGTAATTTGCCTTTTGATTTTACAGGAGCTTACAGTTAAGAGATTGGCCTGTGTCTCAGAAGAGATTTTTTTTTAAATTTATTTTGTATGTGTATGAATGTACTGTCTGCATGTAGGTTTGTGCACCCGTGTCGTGCAATGCCTCGGAGGTCAGAAGAGGGTCTCGGATTCCCCTGGACCTGGAGTTAAAGATGGTTCTCAGCCACCATGTGGGTGCTGGGGATCGAACCTGGGTCCTCTGCAAGAGCAGTCGGTGCTCTCAGCCACTAGGCCATCTCTCCAGCCCTCAGAAGAGATTTTTATACTATAGACTTTTGACTAGAATTGAGACTGGTAAAGACTATAGGGACTTTATTTATTTATTTAATTTAATTTAATTTTTTTCCCTCTTTTATTTGTTTAATTTTTAAGGAATTCTACAATATAATAACACAGTTGTTTTCAGATAACATTGATGTTACTCAGTTTGCCATACAATTAGGTAATTGGTGCATTTTTTTGAAGTGAGCCAAATTATTAAGCATAAGCAATGTAAGTAACATTCATGTAAAACCAATTTGCAAGTATTTATGTCCAAATTTTGAACAACCCAAGGTTCAGACTATGGGGACTTTTAAGGTTGGACTAAATGCATTTTACATTTTATATGGCCTATGGGGGCCAGGGAGTGGAATGTGGTGGCTTGAATGAGAGTGTCCCCCCATAGGCTTTAAGTATTCAGACATTTTGTCTCCAGTTGGTAGCACTGTTCTTGGAGGTCTTAGAAGGTGTGGCTGTGCTGGAGGAAGTAAGTACGTTATTGGGGACAGGCTTAGTGAGTTTAACAAGCCTTGCAGTCTCTGGTCTGGCTCTCTCTGCTTCTTGTGCTCATTGCGAGATGTGACCTCAGCTTGCTGCTCCAGCCCTGGCCACCATGCTTCCTGCCACAATGGACTCTGATTCCCTGGAACCGTCAATCATAAGCTCAAATAAACTCTTCTTTTTATAAGTTCCCTTGCTCATGGTGGTTTTATCACAGCAACAGAAAAGTGACTAATACAGTGGGCTTTGCTCACAGTACTCATCACAGCAATTGAAAGCAAACTAGGACATTTGGCATTGCTATTCTGGGCTCCATTCATCCTCACCACAACTGGTGAGAATGTGCTTTGTAATGTTGGCTCTTGCTGGTTTCAGTAGATGAGACAGTGATCTGACTTTGTACATGTGGAGGAAAACTTCAAGGTTCTGATTTGGCTTAGAGAGAATGTCCCATTGTATTCAGGCATATGTCTCCTGGCATGGTCACTCCTGCAGGCTATAAAAGCCAGTGACTTCAAGGCTGAGTTTAATATTAAGGCTTAGTAGCCATTCTTGGCCTTGGAACCATTTTTCATAGCTCTACAGGTCTGAAAAACTTTCTGGTTTTAATTCCACCCCCAAAAGAAAGGCTTCATCTCCTGCTGTGAAGAATCTGTTCTTCAAGTAGGCTCCAGCCTTAACTTGTTCATATGTGAATTTTCTCCAGGTAGCTCTCCTAGACCTGAGCCCACTTCTTTTTGATACAAATAAAGGCCTTTCACCGGAACCACCCTACCAAGAGCAGCTTCTTCCAGATAATTTCAAGCCTTGGCCACTTTACTTTTCTCTTAAATTTTGTATACAAAATCTGTTTTTGGATAAAAGTGTATTGCTCTCTTGTCTTCTTGTGGGATTTTTCTAAATCTAACTCTTCTACCTAAACCTGCCAGCTATTTGTGGATCCAAAATTGGGATTCAGCTAGCTGTATCACTTCAGTAATTCAAATCCATTTCAGCATGCTTAACTTTAAAAGTAATATTTTTACTCACCCCCCAGTTACCCTATATATCCTTTGAATAAATATATGTGTACAATTAAAATTAATTGGTTGATTTAATTTTATCTTGATCTTTTTAAAATGTGTTTCATCTCAAAGATTTTTCTCACAGCATTCTTGATCACATGTGGTTTGAGTTCTGGCGCCATCAGCCTACCTGCTGTGAATGCATTCCAGCTGCCAGACTGAGCATGTGGTATCTAAATCATGCCCTTTAAATTTTGATTTTAGGTAACATTCTTTTGATTTCAGCATTTTGGAAACAAAATAGATGGATTTCTAGGAGAATTTACAGGCCCTGGAGTTTTAACAAAACAAACTTGCTCCGATAAATTGTCTTTTTTTAAGGACCATTAATAAAAACATGAATTGATATTTTGGTTCAATTTAAATGAGAAATTTTTATTTTATTTATTTATTTATTTATTTATTTATTTATTTATTTATTTATTTATTTNTTTATTTATTTATTTATTTATTTATTTATTTATTTATTTATTATTTCTGTATGTGTATGAATGTACTGTCTGCATGCAAGTTTGTGCACCCATGTTGTGCAATGCTGCGGAGGTCAGAAGAGGGTTTCGGATTCCCCTGGAACTGTAGTTCTCCTGGAATTGGAGTTTCAGATGGTTCTCGGCTGCCATGTGGGTGCTGGGGATCGAACCTGGGTCCTCTGTAAGAGCAGTTGGCACTCTTAACCACTAGGCCATCTCTCCAGCCCCTACAAACAACTTTAGCCTGTCTACTTTGGGGCATCCTCCTCAGTCTTTAGATTTGTAAATAGCATAGTGACAGTTAGGCTTAGCAGAGGGACAGCTTAGGGATAGTTAACCAGAAGGGACAGGATAGGAAAAAATAGGAGTAGACTTTAGGGATAGTTCATTGAAGGCAACTGGTTGGGAATGGGTCTAAAAGGTGGCATATGGATCTCAGCTGTTTTATGTGTTACTAGGACATTTATTTTAATTATGTAAAATAACCCTATGACAAATTATAAAAATTTCATGTTTCTCATTGAACATCAAACAATAATACGGCTTTCCTCTCTTGCAGGTCAACCTAACAAATCTTTCGTATGGGTATGTATGTATGTATGTATGTATGTGTATGTATGTATGTGTGCACACATGTGTGTATGGAGATATGTACTTGTGTTCTAAGTATATTTTAACGTTAACAGCCGTGATACCAGTAAAAACATTGCCTTTGAGTTGGAACGTGGCCCTTCCTTCTCAAGATGCAAATTTATATTGAATAGCCAACACATAATTAAATTTCAACAAAGGTTATGGGTTATCTATTAAAAAATTTAAGGGGCTGGAGAGATGACCTAGCGGTTAAGAGCACTGACTGCTCTTGCAGAGGACCTGGGTTTGATCCCCAGCACCCACATGGTGGCTGAGAACGGTCTTTAACACCAGTTCCAGGGGAATCTGACGCCCTCTTCTGACCTCTGCAGCATTGCATGACACGGGTGCACAAACCTACATGCAGACAGTCCACTCATACAAATAAATAAATAAATAAATAAATAAATAAATAAATAAATAAAATTAAAAAATTAAAATAATGGATCTACACTGCCACCTGCTGGTTACACCCTTTCAATATTTAAGACAAAGATACAACCAGGTTTTCATTGTATTAAAGTGTTGATAACTTTTTGGTTCTTTGGGAATAAAAAATAAAAAATATAAAAATTTAAAAATTTAGAAAATAAAAAAAATGTGAATTCCTATTAACATCATTGTGGAATTTGAGGCTGCAATTTTTTAAAATTATTGTGTGCATACAGGCTAAGACAAGCCTGCATTTCATTCAGATGACCAGTGGGTAGCTGGTGTTCAGGCCTGCATTTTATTTGGGAGGCCAGTTGGTTGGAAAAAGGCTCCCTTTGCAGACCACAAACCTGGGTAGCTGGTGTGAAATTCCTGTCCTAGACTTGGGCAGGTGGAAAGTCATGGCCAAGAGTGGGATACGTGTCTCATTGTCCCAGGCTAAGAACCTGAGCAGGAAGTTACCTCTCCAGTTGGGGGGTCAGTTCCCCACAGTGTCCACAAAATGGGCACTGTGTCCCCCTTCCCTTAGCAGGACTGTGCTGCACCTGCTTGTGACAAAGGAAGCTTCCTAGAAGCTCCCACAAAAACAAACAAAAAAAATCAAGATGGTTATGATGGTAACAACTTCTCATGGGGCATATCTAGCCAGTCTTTAATTAACTGATGGGCATAAGAACTGTAAAAGAAAATTTTATTAAGAGCTAGATATTGAAAAATCTTTAAAGCAGGTTTTCATGCCAGGCCTGGAGAAGGCCAAGAGCTTGGAGGAAAATAGTTATTAAAATCCACTTTGTAAGGTTTGCAGTTTAAAATGGTATACTTAAAAATAACATATATTTATGTAGAGAGGTATTTCAGTAGATATTTATACGGAAATACAAAATAAGCCATATAAGTTAATGGACTTGATTTCTCTGAAGTCATAGTCTACTCATATAGTTTTAAAGAAAAAGTGTATAATGGGTAAAATTTATTTGGCAGGTATTCAACTCTGCCTAAGCTTTGTCCACATATTATAGGATATTTTAAGACTTAGTAAAATGTTTAGATTAGTTAAATTTGGTTGGTTTTGGTGAAAATGGTAATACATTTGAACTAATTGGGAATATAAAATGTTAATTGTTTTATTTATAATTTGTATTGAATTTCCAACAATAACTTTGGGGTTAAGGTATACAAATGGTTTCTATATTTTTCTGTGTTATACAATATCACCTTGTAACACTTTCTTTTACTTGTAGGATAATTTAAAGAAATTAAGTTTAAATTTACTTCCCAAATAAGTAGCATACAGTCAATGATAAACTGTTTGGGTGAATTTGATGAAAACTTACACCTGATTCCCATTTGTGGTTATGAGTAATACAATTTAGGCATCTATAGGTCAAAACATAAAAATTTAAAAAACAAAAAGAGGGAGATGGTATAATATTCCTTCTGGGATACAAATGGAAAACTCTGTGTTCCAAACCTTTTGATAAATTTTCAATTTTGAGATCTTGAAACTAACAATGGGAGGAGATTTGTATGTTCCCACAGGTAAAAACACCTACATAAATGCCTGAAAATGTACAACTTTTGGCTATGCAGGATGGACTGGGACATGCCAGCAGAGAGGCTGACCCATTTGAACATTAAAGGAAGAGGAACCTCAGATTGCCTGAGTCACAGACACTGAGCATCTCTCTGAATTCTATTTGGGATAACTGTTTATAATGTGCCCTAATGAAGTTTAGCTTCCAGATGCTGAGAAACCTTCCTACCTCTCCCCCTTTATAGGAAAAAGAAAAGCGTGATGGTAATGAAGTCATTCCCTAACTGTAAATTAGAGCCAACTGTTATAGTGGTAATTTCTTATAAAACAGGTATAACTACCTTCTTTAATTGACTGATAGACATAGGAACTGTGAAAGGATAATTCTTTATTTAGAGCCAAATATAATAGTAAAGTCTTTATAAGCTGTGTAATTAAGCAAAATATATTAATGCAGGAGAGCTCTGATATCAGCAGTGGATTATTCTGCCTAAGAGGTGTTGGCTAGGGGATCCAAGGCCCCCCCAAATTTTTTTCACATAAATTTATTTTTATTTTTTTAACAAATCTAGACCCATGTTCCCGCCCATTCCCCACCCCACCAGAGCTCATGCATTCTGCCAAACATGCTTTTCATCTCTTTCTCAGTCTTTCTCAATATTCTCCATGAGGAATTTGACTGTTTTAAGCAGAAGTTCACTGTTTCAGTCAGTCCAAGCCCCAAAAATTATAAAGACCTTTTGCCTATAAGTGGAATATATGCAAGGAGAAAGGCGGTAAGTCCCTGTTGTTGAAGACCTGGTGTAAGCATGGAAAAATGTTTTGAGATGTCACTTGCTAATATAGTTAGCCTCTAAAATGGCAGAAAGTGGGGCTGGAGAGATGGCCTAGCGGTTAAGAGCGCCGACCGCTCTTACAGAGGACCCGGGTTCGATCCCCAGCACCCACATGGCGGCTGAGAACCGTCTGAAACTCCAATTCCAGGAGAACTCCAGTTCCAGGGGAGTCCGACGCCCTCTTCTGACCTCCGCGGCATTGCACGANGATTACAGGTATGTGCCACAACCCCCAACTTTTTGCATGGTTGCTGGGGATCTGAAGTGTGGTCCAAATGTCTGTAATATACCCACTGAACCATCTCCCTAACTCAACCTTGGACTTCTCTGATCCTCCTGCCTCTATTTCCTAAGCGTTAGCATTCTGGACACTACTGGCTAGACTACCACATCTGGCTCACGTGATGCTGGGGGTCAGTCAAACCCAGGGCTTCTTTCCTGGAAAGGAAGGACTCTATCAACTGTGCTGCACCTCCAGCAAAACTGCAATCTTGATTAAAAAGTATCGGGGGCTGGAGAGATAGCCTAGCGGTTAAGAGCACCGACGCTCTTGCAGAGGACCCGGGTTCGATCCCCAGCACCCACATGGCGGGTGCACAGACCTGCATGCAGACAGTACATTCATACACATACAAAAATAAATAAATAATAAAAAAAAAATTAAAAAAAAAAAAAAGAAATTGTCAGCCTTTATAAAAAAGCCACAATTTGTGGATTAGCATACCATCCAAACATCTGTGTCTATGCTCACAGCTTAGCTTGCCATAATAATTAGTACTATTTAAATGCTTGTTCATCTAATTGCTTGTGCTTTGTAGGTAGGATTAAAAAGGTACTCCTGGATAAGCTGTCAACCCATGAAGGGAAACGACCAAAATGACATATCTAGAGAAAATAGACTGTTCTGCTTCTCACCCACTTGTGCCCCTTTCCCAAAGCCTAGGGAACAACTTGTGGAAGAGGAGGCGTGGTAGAATGTAAGGGCTGCAGAGAGATTGGGGTGAATCGTGAGACTACAGCAATATAGACTGGACTCTTATTTGATCAACATGCTTGTGCATACAAGCTTCTCCAATTGGACTATGGGAACCTTGGGTTGTTTCAAAATTTGGACATAGATACTTGCTAATTGGTTTTACATGAATGTTACTTACATTCATTACTTGTTCATCACTTCATGGTCGGGTTTTTTGGATATTAATTGGCCTTAGTGTGAAAATAAAGTTTCAGGTCTGACCTGCCCCCCAATGCCTAGCACTCAAAACAGGCTTGAGCAGCTGGCTATTCAAGACTCAGGTTCCTTAGGGTTGTTAGCCTCGCCCATGGGCTCCTCTGCCTCTCAGAAAAATTAAAAAAAAATTTAAAGGGTGAGATATGGGAAAATTTAGTTAAGATGGGTAGCATTCTAAACCAATGGGACCTCCCTGGCCAGACCCATGGGGTGGGGTGTAGTGACAAAAAGGTTTAGGATTCAGCCTTGAGATATGAGTCAATGCTCGATATATAACCAGACATTTTGCAATAAAATTTCTCTCTGCATTTGGACCTTAACATGGGTCCACATGGTGTGCTTTCCTGTATGTGTTTTCCACATGGATCATCCTGGGATTAAATGGGCCCCACAAATCTCGGTGGACTGCCCACACAGAGTGATTAAAAAACACATATGTGAATATTTCATAGTACCGCTTCAAGAACCTCATTAGTTTTTCATTGCTCTTAGGAAAGGTCTGACCCTCAGATTACAACATACATCTCGTTATGTTGTTTGAGCCCTGGACCCAAATATAAAGTAGACACAATTGGTTTTATCTCTTGCTAGAGTTTAAACTGCATAACCAGGAACATTCTCTTTCCCTTCTTGCCACTGACCCTCCGTATTCCCCTCTCTCTCCTTCCCTCTTTCTTCCCAGCTCTTAAAAAAGCCCTGGAACATATTAGACACACAATGAATAGTTGTTTAAAAAAGATTGGTTGAAGGAAAGAATGAGGGTTGATAATCAGGCAGTAAACACATAGTGAAGACTAATACTATGTAAGAGAACTTAATATTTTACATGTAGAAAACAAGTAATTGAAACATTTACCAACAAGGATCAGCTTTTTAAAAAAATATTTTATTTATCATTTTTATTTCATTTTATTTGCATGTATGTAAGTGTACTCATATCATGCAATTCCCACAGAGGTCAGGATGTCAGATCCCCTGGAACTGGAATTAGGGACAGTTGTTAGCTGCCATATGGGTGCTAGGATGCCAACCTGGGTCTTCAGGAAAAACAGCAAGTGTTAATAACCTCCGAACTATCTCTCCAGTTTGATTATTGTTTGACTCTTCTCTCTCTAGTTACATTGTATTTTCAATTAGTAATTATTCCTTTAGTATTCTTTTCTATGACTAGGAATGTACAGAATAATTTAAAGCAGGACATCTTTATTCTTAAAACAGATTGTGTCATTTCTACATTAGTCTTAGATCTTTATTTTAAAATCAGACATACATGTTCACAAATATATAAAACTTTATTTTATGGTAAGGAGATATTTCTTCAAAGAGACTTGCCATTTCTTCCCAATAGTCTCCTAACTGAACAATGTCAGTGGTCCTTTAGTCATACACAGTATTTTGGAGACTCACAGATTTTAATGGTGATGATATAATCGATGCTACTTTTGTTAAATAAAAATGACACATATGTATTAAGTCTTGAGAAAAAGTTTGTTTACATTTTTAATATAAAAATTATTAGACAATTATCTGACAAACATGAGGATAATAACAAAATAATATAAAAGATAATTTTGTGCTTCTCTAAAGAATGGCTCAGTAATTTCTGTTTTTAATAACATTAGGCCTCACCTTCACTTATGAGATGCTTTTTATGTTCAAATTGCTTAACTAAAATTAAGTAATTAATCTTCATAGTAAACCCTGCAAGGCAGATAAGAATTATCTTCATTTTACAGATTAAGTCAAATGTACTATATTTCAAATGACTAATGCTTTAAAATCTCCAGCACCAAATGGTCTCTGCTCTTGAAGAAGCATGTGGAAGCCCAAATTTACATAGTAATTATGTGTTCAATTGTGCTGAGGAAGCAAGTGGCAGGCCCAGATAATCTTTTAAAAAAAGAAAAAAGAGAAACGAAAAATACTGGTAATATACAAAAGAAGTGGGCAAGCAGTTCTTTTAATCCTTGGTGACTGATAATATTATTCACATACAGAGATTCTCTTCTCAGAAGTCCTTCTGTGCTAAGAACAGAAACAAAAAGCAGCACAAAACCTTGAGTGATGCTGTTTAATACACAGAACAAAGCCAGTGGGATCCTGGTGTTTGCATGCTGACAAGTGACAAGCTGCACTGAGGACAGCAAGGACACATGGCTGTTTCCTTATCGTTTAGGGTGTAGATTCCATAGTGCACTGCATTCTGGTGACTTTTAATGTGGCTTCAGCATGAAGAAGATCTGTGTGAGGAGGACTGTATTCTACAAAAGAAGCTGTGAAATGTGATCATAACACTAATGCCTTACATTCTGAAAACATTTTAGTAATTCTTTTTTTTTTTTTTAAGAAAAATATAGTATTTCCCCTCTTTTGTGTTAGAAGGACAAATCATGATTGGTAGTAAAGAAATGAGAAATTTTCCTACCTACCCAGTTGTTTAGCTATTCATCCATATATTACTCTTCTCACTGTACGCCATGTCTATGCATAAGTGGCAAGTATGGGTTGATGGGATTTTAGTTCAGAAGAATAATGGTGGACATTGTCCAGAGAGACCAGAAATATTACCAAAGATGTGAGTCCTTCTATTTCTGATGATGTCTCAGAACAGATGTCTAGAGTACATTTTCCTGTAAAGAGTATTTACAGATGCTTAAAAAAAAAGCCTGGGTCCACATGGTGGATGAGAACCGTCTGTAACTCCAATTCCAGGAGAACTCTAGTTCCAGAGGAATCCGACACCCTCTTCTGACCTCTGCGGCATTGCAAGACAGGGGTGCACAAACCTACATGCAGACAGTACATTAAGACACATAAATAAATAAATAAAATAAAAAATTGAAAAAAAGCCTGGGTCTTGGGAATGTAGTTCATTGAGAAAATATTTGACATAGCATGTGTGAGGCCTTGGGTTGGCTCTTTAGCAAATACACACACACACACATACACTGACAGATGTGTGTGTGTGTGTGTGTGTGTGTGTGTGTGTGTGTGTGTATTCACTACTAGGATAAGAAAGGAGATTTTAAGAGAAATAACTAGAAGGTGTGGATTAAAAGGACGGAGGACACTTACTTAAATGGGGTGTGAAATTTGTATAAGAGACAAATCTTGGGTCATTTGTGAAGTTGAAGAGAGGCTGGATGGATTGTCTGTGTTTTTGGTGATTGTAGACAATCCCCCAGGCCTGCTGGGGAATTTCATGGTCCAACCATGAATGAAAGGGGGTGAGAGGCGCAGAGTCAAGACGCAGACCCTGGGAATTGGGTAAACTCAGGAAGATGGTGAGCTGCCATGGACCCTTTTATTGGGGGCAAGGTTAGGGTTTGTGTACTGTTCGCATTCCACTGTCCTGTCAGTGAAGTCATCGTGTCGCCTTGTGATTGGCCCAGGTCTGCAACTCAGTTGCTTGTAAGGTTGCCTGCTTAGGGCAGGTTAGGTTGATGAAGGACAAGCTCTGCACAGGCACACTGCATAATTCTCAGCATACTGGCTACTACATTTCCATCCTTTGTATTTAATTTTTCCTGAGGAGCAGTTCAGTGGGAGTCTGGGTGCTATGCCCAAACCTTGTTGACTCCACCTCTGGCATTCCAACATTTTGACTGCATCTGTCTTAGGTTGCCCTGGTTTTGCAGGGTCTTACCCATCTTTGACTGGCCAGCCATGGAGGGAAGAGGCCAGGAGTGGTACTACAGAGGGGAGAGACAGGCTCATTCCCATGAATCGTGGATGGATGAAAGGCAGATGTGAATTACCTCATCAGAAGGGGCACGTTCAGAGTACCTATTGACCATTGCTGAGAGGACCTGGGCCACTGTTTTGTTGACCTGGCATTGGCTGTGGGCAAAGCAAAACAGACACCTGAAGAGAAAAAGGCAGAGCAGGGCTAGGAGGCAGAGGATGCCCCAGGGGACCAATGGAGCAGAATCAAAAATGGGCTTTAGCTTAGACCACACCTGAGAAACAAAGCCAGTATCAAAGGCTATGACCTTGGGGTGGGTAGAGTTAAGGGAGATAATTTGAGAACCAAGGGTCAAGGTGTAATTAATAAACTGTTGCAACCAGGGGCCCTTAATAATGTCACCAAGTTCATGAAGTAGACGTGTAATATTGAGGACTTGGCAGGGGGTCAGGCAGAATGAGGAAAACCTGAGGTCACAACTCATTTCTCTCTTTCATCATTTCATAGGAAGTTCACAAAAGTGAACCACAGTTTGTGTCTCCAACATGGAATGATCTCTGCTAGGGGGGTTGTTTTGGGTCCTTAGCACCATGATTTTAATGGAATTTACCTACTGCTCAATAAATCTGACAAGTGAGTTAAGGATGCATGAGCCCCAAGTCAGAGCAACCAGAAGGATAAGTCCACTGGCAGATCCAGGAAGCCCTCAGCTCTCAGCAGAGAAAGAAACTGGCTCTTTTGGGGGGGGTCTTGACCCGAAATTGCCTAGCCAATTTTTAGCTCCTACTTTTTATCACATTACTCTCTGAGGAGGTTAATTGCCAAGAGGGAATCAGGGCGCTGACCACTCTGACTTCTTTCATGCTGAAAAGGGGCATAGGAGGTGGTGACTGGGGTACTCCCACTCAGTGGATCTATCTAAAAGACCCCTGAAAGTATAGTTACAGAGAGAACAAAATCCTTGACCAGTGCCTGTGAAGGCAAGAGTAACTATGTACATTTTCTATGCAGGGAACCAAGAGAGGAACAGGGCGAATTAAATGTCCAACTTAAAAGTCCATTGGAATCTCTCAATGAGGGGTTCCAAAGAATCCATTATTGGGCTTCTCCTTTTGTTCATTTGTCCATGATGTCTGGACTCAGCATCTGCTTTCCAGGAATTTTCGATAGTCACCATGTGAGTTTTCCCTTAGGTAACTGCTTAAACAGAAAGAGGAAACTTTATTATTTGGTAACAATAGATCTCATATGACTTTAAATGACTTAAAATCTAGTGTTTGGAAGCACAATCTTTCAGACTTTAAAGGAAATATAATGATAACTTATCTTTTGATTATACTTTCCTCTTGGGTGTTTAAGTCCATACAGTTAGCCCAGATTAACCAACTTTTGTTTTCTCAAGGTCAGTTGAGGATGTGGTCCTCAGGGTCCACTCGGATTTTGGGAGAGAGGCCTCTGGCTCCTCTCGGCTTTTCATTTACCAGTTCCATCCACATGAGGACAAAGTCAGGTCTTTCTAGACCAGGCTTCCCTTTTTGAAGCATGAAGAGACTTTCCTCTTTATAGACTGGACACTGGCTAGTGGATCTCCAAGACTTCCCTACCCAGGAGGACTGGTGACTCACAATTGCAGGAAATTTCAGGAGATGCCCCCAGACATAGGGTGCCAGATGTAGACAATCCCCCAGGCCTGCTGGGGGAATTTCGTGGTCTGACTGTGAACAAAAGGGGTGAGAGGCATAGAGTCAAGATGCAGACCCTGGGAATCGGGTGAACACAGGCAGAGGATGAGCTGCCACAGACTCGTTTATTGGGGGCAAGTTTAGGGTTTATGTACTGTTCACATCGCACTCTCCTCTTAGTGCAGTCATTATGTCACCTTGTGATTGGCCCAGGTCTGCAACTCAGTTGATTGTATGGTCACCTGCCTAGGGCAGGTTAGGTTGATGAGGGACAGGCTCTGCACAGGCACACTGCATAATTCTCAGCATACTGGCTACTAAAGGTGATGTTCTGTTTTCTCTCTACTTGTAGCTGCAAAAAAATGTGTTTTTTTGAGAGGGTGACCTGAGTCTCATCATCAGATACATTGCTTTCCCACAAAATCCACCCTATTATGAATGTAAACCACAATATGCTCAGACATCTGTTGTTCTTACCCTACTGGCAAAATCAAGCCATTCTGCTGGTGTTTACCATAAATTCAAGGTCACAGAAATCCCACAGATATAATTCTTGGGTATAAGAGCACATGATGGATGGAAATACATGATATAGGCAGAATCACAAGCAAATTAAATAACAACATAAAATTACAAAATCAGACCAGCAAACACTGTGGGTATTTGAACTTAACTATATGGCAAATGTAAGCTCAAATAGTAGATATTTTCTCTTTCTTTCTTTCTTTTCTTTTTTTTTTCTTTTTTTTTTTTTTTTTTTTGAGACAGGGTCTGACTATGTAGCCTTGGTTGGCCTGGAACCCACCATGTAGACTAGAATGGCTTCAGACTCACAGAGGTCTGCTTGCCTCTGCCTCTCCAACACTGGGATCGAAGGTGTGAGGGTCCATGCCTGGTTAATAGTTAATATTTTCAAAGGTGGTATGGGATGTTATCAAAAGTACAGTTAAGGACAATATTCTAACCAAAATAACCAGGCTGTATATTTAAAAGTTCAGGATGGGATTCTGGAAATGCACTGTACAATAATTTGGGCATGATATACATCTAATGGGAGTTTCAGAAGGAGACTAAGGGGGAGAGATAACATTGAGAAGAAGGGCTTATGTAAAAATGAAGAAAACTCAAATTTTAGGGCCCAATTACATTCACAAGAGCATGTAAAAAACATATCTATACTGAAACATACCCAGTGGGCCTGCAGAGTCCCAAAGGCAAGAAGGATTCTAGAGGCTGGGTAATTACTTAACAACAATAGGGACTGGAGGGATTGTCATTAGAGTTTGAAGGGGGTGGAGTTAAGAGTGTCCTTAGTGCTAGGTGTGGTGGCAGAGGCCTTTATTTCTAGCACTCCAGAGGCAAAGGTAAGCAGATTTCTGTGAGTTCAAGGTTAGCCTGGTTTATATAGTGAGTTCCAGGCCAGCTGGGGTTACAAGGAGACCTAGTCTCAAAAAGACCAAAAATAAAATAAAATATACAATATGTCAGGCACTGTGGTGCATGCCTTTAATCCCAGTACTTGGGAGACAGAGGCAGGTAGATCTCTGTGAAACTGAGGACAGCCTGGTGGCTACAGGGAGAACTCTTTGTCCAAAAAGAAAAAAAAAAAAAAAAAAAAAAAAAAAAAAAGAAAAAAAAAAGAGAAAGAAACAGAAAAAGAAAAAAGAAAAATAAGATGGTCGTTAGCATGGAATTCAATCTCATTATAATGTTCTCTTTCAAGAACATAAGATACATGGTTTAGGAGAAATGATAGGAGATTTGCTTCAAGAAGAAGCAAAGTAACCCTTAGAAGGAAGATATGAGAAGGAAAAGATGATGTATATGTCGACTTATAAAGTGCTTGCTATGGGGCTGGAGAGATAGCCTAGCAGTTAAGAGCGCCGACCCCTCTTGCAGAGGACCCGGGTTCGATCCCCAGCACCCACATGGCGGCCAAGAACCGTCTGAAACTCCAATTCCAGGAGAACTCCAGTTCCAGGGGAATCCGACATCCTCTTCTGACCTCCGCGGCATTGCACGACACGGGTGCACAAACTTGCATGCAGACAGTACATTTATACACATACAAAAAAAAAATTAAAAAAAATAAAGGGCTTGCTATGCTAGCTTGAAGATGATCTGAATTCTAATCACAGAACCCCTGTGAAAAAAAGCTGGACACAGCAGTGTAAATGTGTGTAATCCCTAGGCGCTATTACAGGGAAATGGGAGGTAGAGACCAAAGAACCTGTAGAACTTGCAGGTCACCTAGCCTGGTTTATACAGCAAGGTAGAGATGCTGTCTCAGTCAAGGTGGAAAAGTGAAGACAGACACCCAAATATTATCTGTCCACCTCTCCTCATGCCATTGTTCACAAGCCTCCTACCTCCTCTGCTACACAAAATAGCAATACTCAGTTTCTGGGATGTTGAACAAAGTTTATGGAAAGCCACTATGTTGGACTAGCATCTTCCAAACTAGTGTGCAGATCAGACAAACCAGAATGAAGCCACTTATTTTGTATGTAATCAAACTCAATGTTGAAGGGCCCACGCCAGGGGATTCTAGGTCAACCCACGTCAGCATAGCAAGGAAATCATCCTTGTTTGAACCCCTGAGGAAAATTACTGTGAAATGAGCAGGATGCTTTCTGAGCCTGTCTCTGGAAACTCCTTCAGTCCCTTTCAGGCTCTAAAGTCAACCTCTGCTCTCTGCTCACACATATTCTACTCTAGAATTGAAAATAAAAGTCAATTGGATCAAGATCATTGTTGAAATTCAGTCCTTTTTCAGGGCTAAGAAAGATCAAGGTAAGTTAAAATGCTGCAAGGCAGTAGCTTCCAAGATGAAAAACTGCCAGTCTTTTTAATAATTGAGAGGCAGAAGAGGAGATTATCTTTTGCTATTAAGAAAATTATACATCTTGTATTTTAGGACAATTACCAAAAGAAAAGTAGGGTGTAAAATTTCTAACGTATTTGAGAAAGAAATATGAAATAATTTATTTTAATGAATTAGTTCAACTCTTTAACCTGTGAGTGTGCAGTAGAGAATTTTTGGCACTTGTTCATCATGTCTCAGGGTGAAACATTCTAACCATCTTCTTCTGCCATCTTGTTTTTGGGTAGGGGGAGACAGGATCTCCCTGTAGCCACAGCTAACTTGGAACTCCATACATAGAACAGGCTGGCCTCAGTCTCCCAGAGACCCACATACCTCTGCCTCCTGTGTGTGCATTACACCTGACCCTTTGGCCATCTTTTGCTTTCTTTCCTGTCTTTCTCTAAATATTCCCTGGGCACCTGATATAGACTGTGACTTAGACTAACATTGTGGATTCATACAAAATATCTGTCTTTCTAAGCAGCTCAAGGGATACCTACTCTGTAGTATGGAAGGAAGGAAGAAAGATCTTGACCCTGACAAAGGGAGATGTTTGATCTATAGGGGAAAGAGTTAAACGTCAACAGGGCAACTCTTCAGCCAGAGAAGACTAGGGGACATTAGACCCCAGCAACCAAATGCAGCAGTGTGAATGTTGAAAGAGTGACAGATGGTTTCTGCCAACTTGGGAGCCACATTTGATCATTTAGGGAAGATTTAACATTTTCTCTCAAAATAGAGATTGATTGCAGAAATGAAAGCCCAGGGGAAGGAGGGACAAGGGAGGTAATAGCACTGATTTTCTTCTATATTTTTCCTTCTCCAATATTTATGGCATACAAAGTGCTAAGTGCTCTGTACTCATTAAGCCATTTCACACTTTCAAATGACATAAGAGTTAGGTATTTGTATTATCTGTGGGATAAACAGGAAAATGCACACTGAGTTGAGCAAGATTCCATAATATAGGACCAGAAACAGATCTATATTAAATAAGTCTGGGTTAGACAGGGTTACAGCAAGTTAAGTTACAGCTATTCTAATGTGTCTTCTAGTACTTTTGGAGTCCGTAAAGGGCTTGTGGCATGTATCGCTTCCTAAGGTTGTGGAGCTGCATGTTCTCCAGTAATCCAAATGAAAATTGATTTCCATCTCTCACCATCCATCTCAAATCTTTTCAGGGGAGTTGCATTTCTTTATCCTCTCCATGGAAATGTGAAAAGCCAGATTTCCTGGTCACTCAGTGATAAAATCCTTCAGTTACTTTAAGCTGGAAATGATATTTTAATAGGGTAATTGAGTCTTCTTCTCTATCCAAGGTGGGCTAGTTGCTGGGTCACCATCTCTGTAGAGCTAGCTGCTATTCTTGGAACAGGAGGAGAAAAGAGGGAATGGGAGCAGACAGTTCTTAACACACCCACTGGGGCATGGCTTTATGCTTTCGGGGTTTGGCAGATGGCAGAGATGTCAGATGCTGCATCTTTCTGTCCTAGGTGCTCCAGAAGGTTCCCTGCATCTCTTCTGACATGGCCATGATGTTTTACATGTCACTCTTTCTGGTGAGTCCTATTCCTCTGCCAGGTGGTCTTCCTGTTAAGTTTGAATAGCTTCAGGCCACTTTCTTTTCAGGAAGCCCCCCTCTGACCTTGGAATCCATTCACATATTCTTTGGGCTCAAAAACTCAGGGTCATAAGACCCAGCCGCAGTGGCCTCCTCTTCTCTTCTGAGTCAGAGATGCCACCACTGTTTCTTGGCTATTTACCTTTTCAGATGGGAATGAGCTTCCCTTTGCACACCTGACTGTAGGGCTATCATGTCATGCTCTATGGCTTCTAGTAAGGCTTTTTTCATAAATTTGAGGCAAGTGACAACCCTCTTCAGTGATGGTGGATATACTATTGTGGTGGTTTGAATGAGACTGTCCTCCACAGGCTCCAAGTATATATTTTATCCTCAGTTGGTGGCACTGTTTTGGGAGGACTTAGAAGGTGTGGCCATGCTGGAGGAAGAACATCACTGGATGAGCTTAGAGAGTTCAAAAAGTCTTGCCAATCTCCACTCACACTCTGTTCCCCGTGCCTGCTTGAAGATGTGAAGCTCTGCTTTCTGTTTGTGCTCCAGCACCCCTTGCCACCATGCCTCTATGCCATGATGGGCTCTAATTCCCCTGATTGTAAGCTCAAATAAACCGCTCCTTTCATAAGTTCCCTTGGCCATGGTGGCTCTATCACAGCAACAGAACAGTGACTAATAAAACTATTCTAAAGGCTTTCTTGAAATAAATTCTCGCAATCCTCTTTTATTGTCTTTCCATTGAATCAAGAGGCCATCTATATAGTTATTTATTGCTGTACCACTCAAATTAGGAGTATAAAGCAAGTATATTTATTACCACATAATTTCCAAGGGCCAGGAATCTTGAAACAATGCAAGCCTGGCCTGACCTTTATTTCCTGTAACATCTGTATGCATTCAAGTTCTGTTGAACCCTTTTCTGGGGAAATATTATTTGTAGTTTGAATATTAGTAAATTCTATGCTTGTTTCTGTGATTGAAATTCCTTGACTATTAAATACTAACAAAGTGCCAGTATTGAGCAGAACATCATGCAGATTATACACAGATCTCACCAATTAATACTGATATAATTGGGCATGTTTTAAGCACCTTTGAATCTCAGTTACTTTTCTTATTGAATAAGAATAAAATAACATCTATTTTATTATGCACCATGAAGAGTAAATAAAATACCATAGTTTTAAAAGATTTTTATTTTTGGGGCTAGAGAGATGGCTCAGTGGTTAAGAGCACTGACTGCTCTTGCAGAGGATCCAGGTTCGATTCCCAGCACCCACATGGAGGTTAAGAACTGTCTTTAGTGCCAGGTGTGGTGGTGCATGCCTTTAATCCCAGTACTTGGGAGGGAGGCAGAGGCAGGCAGATCTCTGTGAGTTCAAGGCCAGCCTCGTCTACAGAGCGAGCTCCAAGCCACCTGGGACTAAAGGGAGACCCTGTCTCAAAAAATACCAAAAAAGATTTTTAAAATTCTCTCTCTCTCTCTCTCTCTCTCTCTCTCTCTCTCTCTCTCTCCACAGAGGCCTTGATCCTGCTGGGGGTAGAATTACAGGCTGCTGTGAACCACCTGACATGGGTGCTAGGAACCTGTTTGGTCCTCTGCAAGAGCAGCATGTGTTCTTAAGTGCATTTGATAAATATTGCAGTTGTCATTCTTTTTTTTTAATTTTATTTATTTGTGTGTATGAATGTACTGTCTGCATGTAGGATGTAGGTTTGTGCACCCATGTCGTGCAATGCCGCAGAGGTCAGAAGAGGGTGTCAGATTCCCCTGGAACTGGAGTTCTCCTGGAATTGGAGTTACAGATGGTTCTCAGCTGCCATGTGGGTACTGGGGATAGAAACCGGGTCCTCTGCAAGAGCAGCCGGTGCTCTTAACTGCTAGACCATCTCTCCAGGCCACAGTTGTCATTCTTAATAGTAATATAGTACACCATATGTAGAAATAATAAAACATACAAAATATCATGGTTAGTTTAATCTTTTAGATTCAACAGTGAGAGGTCAAACTTGCCATGCAGTATTGCTATTGAAGAAGACTTGAAACAGAGATGGGTCCACTTGTTTTGTAAACCTTTTTGGTTTGAAGGAGATCATAGCAAATCTGTGACTTCCACGAGAAAAAACAGCTATATTTGTGGTAGTTGAGGGAACAATTAAGTTCTAAACTTTTTAATAAAAATATCTTATTCGTCTTAGATATCATATATATCTATTGATATATATTGATACATGTATTGATAAATCATATGTATCAATGTATCATCCATCCATGCATTACCTATATGGAACCTACATTCCCTGCAAACAAGGCTGCTTAGTACTCAGAATATTCAGTAGATGAAGCCTTGTTCCATTCTCACACTACTGTACTGTGCCCCTTTCATAAAAAAATAACATGAATTTTCTTTTTTCAAGTTTAAGACCCCTAGGTTTTCTAGTCCATATGAAAAGCTATGTACGCATTCTTCTGTACTTAACCTGTCATTGTCACCAGGGGACAATCACAATAGCCAGAATAGCTGTTAATTGGTAAGTTTCTGAAACATGCTAAGACACATTAGCTGTCTTCCATTCTTAGTTCATCATTACTTACTGTATCCTCAAGGCTTATACATGTGGACCAGAGAGTCTCCATATTTTCCTTCCTTCCTTCCTTCCTTCCTTCCTTCCTTCCTTCCTTCCTTCCTTCCTTCCTTCCTTCCTTCCTTCCTTCCTCCCTTCCTCTTTCTTTCTTTCTTTCTTTCTTTCTTTCTTTCTTTCTTTCTTTCTTTCTTTCTTTCTTTCTTTCTTTCTTTCTTTCTTTCTCTCTCTCTCTCTCTCTCTCTCTCTCTTTCTTTCTTTCTTTCTTTCTCTCTTTCTCTCTTTCTCTCTTTCTCTCTTTCTCTCTTTCTCTCTTTCTCTCTTTCTCTCTTTCTCTCTTTCTTTCTTTCTTTCTTTCTTTCTTTCTTTCTTTCTTTCTTTCTTTCTTTCTTTCTGCCTTTCTGTCTTTCTTTCTCTCTTTCTTTGTTTTTGACTTGTGTGCTGGTAATCAAACTTGGGTCCTCTGCAAGAGCAGAATACTCTTAACCTCTGAGCCATCTCTCCAGCTCCAAGGTCAGTCATTGCTGACAGCTCTGTATGGTAATGGTGCTAACAGAAAGGTCATCGAAGTTGGGCTATTTGCTGATTTGTTCTTTCTGGTTTCACCTGATTCTTCTTTTTTGCATAGAACTGTTTATTCAACAACAATAAGGGAAATTCTTAGACTGTCACTATCCCAGGATGTCTGTTTTCATAATTGCTTCTGCAGATACTATACATTGCATTCTAAGGTATTTTGGCTTTATTACAATGCTAATGTTTATGTAAGTACCATAGGGGAATATAACCTCCATATTCATTTTAGTTCTATGCATTTCTGAAGTAAGGGTCCAAGAAAGAGAGAATTGATGTCTGCCAGTGGAAAAGAATGAACCTAATGAGAAAATAAACTTAAGTTTTCACCCATCATAAAGCACATTAGCAAATAACAACAAAGGCTGAGGAAAGAATGAAAATCCATTAAAAATATCTTATGCCTTCGTTAATGTGTTTTGCTTCCTAATATAATTCCCATTCACTAGGATATTCCAATTTTCATTATTGTCGCAGGCTGTTCTCATTTTGGTAAGCCTCTCAGTTGTTTCATATAGCGTCTAAAGTATCATCCACTCCTAGAAGTTCTCACCTTTGTCTGTATGCCTGCCTGTCTGTTTTGAAGCTTAGTTTATCCAAAGTTTAAGACCTTACTTTATATAGTACACTAGAGATACCATGTCCTTGTTGACTTACTGAGAATGCCAATTATGTTAATATATGTAAGGTTTAAAACTATGCTACCTAGCAGAAGAGAAATATGCTAGTCTGTTTTTCTACGCTGTTCTTTTAGTCACCCAGGAAGCAGAGAAGTAGCTATTTTAAAAAAATTAAAAACATTTATTTATTCATTTTTTATTTTTGTTTTTCTTTTGAGACAGGGTCTCTCTGTAGCCACAGCTGGCCTGGAACTCACTATGTAGACTAGGGTGGCCTTGAATTCACAGAGATTCACCTGCCTCTGCCTCTCAAGTGTCAGGATTAAAGGCATGCACCACCATGACTGGCTTATTTATTTTTTATGTGTATGAGTATATTGCTCGCATGTATGTAAGTGCACTTATGTCATGCAATGCCTGAGGAGGCGGTCGGAAGAGGGTATTGGATCCCTTGGAACTAGAGTCATGGATGGAGTCACATGCCATGTGAGCAGTGGGAATCAAACCCAGTTTCCTGCAAGAACAGCCAGTGCTCTTAACTGCTGAGACATCTCTCCAGCCCCCTCCCCCATTAAAATATTTTATTTATTATTTTTTTATGTGCATGAGTGTATTACTTGCATGTAGGTAGGTGTACCCACGTCATGCAACTTTTCTTATTTCAGCATCTAGGTCTTTGGTTAGTGTAGATGGAGTGAAGGCTTGTGAAAGGTACCACTTTCCTTCCCAAAATATAGTTTTTATTCTTACATATCTATGCCTGATGCTTTAACAATAGAGAGTCAGTCTTATGATTTTTATTTTCTTTATAAATACAAGTACTTTTAGAGGCGAAATGCATCAGTATAGTCCCTAAACACTGCATTAATTTGCTACTTTAAAATTTTGAACACAGCTGCATGCTGTAGTTTCTTTGATATCAGATAGGAGCTATATAATCTTAAATTTGACTAATGAAGCTCTTGCCCTCAAGGGCTGTCATTGTAATATCTGAGTCAAGTAACTTTTAGGAAAATGCTGAAAAGTAGTTGACTAATGGGATAAAGCCATCAGGAATTAAGCTGGATGGTGTGATAAATTCTGTTGTGGGACTCGGGGATAGGGAGGGATCACTTATGCAGGAAAGTGCTTCCAAATTTGGTAATATGGGAAAGGCCTTGGTGTTGGTCACAGGGGAGTGTGGCTGGAACACCATGAACAATGGCAGGGTGGGCAGTGGGGGTAGTAGAAGTGATGCAAGAGAAACTGATCTGCCAGGGCCTTGTGACATGGAATCCAGGCTTTATTCTATGAGAAATGCAAAACCACTGAGAGATTTCATCATAGGAATTATGCTTTTAACAGCTCAGTCTGGCTTCCGTGTGAAGAATATTTGCAGCTACCGTTGTTAGTGGTGGGCTGAGATCTGCCCACAGGCATTCTGTCCCGGCACCCAGGCCCTTCTGGACTGTTCCATACTGTTTCCATGCAGCTGTGCGTGTGTTCCTTCCATCTGTGGCTGCTTCCATCCTCCCTGAGTTACCTATTCTCCAGCTAGCAAATTCTTATTCCTTTGTAGATGTAAGTCCAGACATTTCCTTCTTTTTAAATAGGGTGATCTTATAATTTAGTACCCTCACGGAAACACTTCTGAGTTCTATACCATTAAAGACTCTTTTTGATAGACATGCATAAAAATTAGACTATACAACCAAACAAGTATGCATGGCACTCCTAGTTCCTAGCTGCATTTACTGGTGTTCTACTAGCATTTTTCACTGTTTTCTACTTCTCCTCTTGGATATAGTATGATTAGTAGCTAAGGCCATAGGCCCTCAAGTCAGACTGGCAGGGTATAAATCTCAGTTCTGATCCTTACTTATTTTGAGCTGTGTGATAGTGGTCAAATCACATAAACTTTCTAGGTGTCTTTGACCTCATTTGTAAAACATGAATTGTCATAGTATTTCTTCAGTGATTTGTTGTTCTTGTGAAAAACAAGAAATCATATATACAGAAAACTTAGTACAGAAACTGTCATGCACTTGACATTCACTAAACGTTGACTATAACTCCTCATGCCACAGGACTACAGTCGTTATAGGCCTTTCTCTCCTATTGAACCATAAACTCTGTTAGAACAGGGAGCATATATTACTTATTCACCTTCATAGTCTTGGTTTATAGCTTAGTGTCTAGAGGCAGTGACATCTAAAAATGACCAAAAATGCAGAAAAAAATGAAAAGCTAGTTAGACATAAAAAATTCTCCAGGCCAGGTGTAGTGAGGCCAGCCTGGTTTATATAATGAGTTCTAGGCCAGATAGTGCTACATAGTGAAACATTGTCCCCAAAACCTAACCATACCAAACAAACAACCCTTACTCTTCCTCCCACTAAGACCCCCTCCAAATCTGTGTTCCACTTTTACATATGAAAGAAGAAAACTTGTGTGTTATTTGTCCTCTATCTCATAGAGATCTACCTGCCTCTGTCTCTCAAGTGCTGGGATTAAAGGCATGCACCACAGTGCCTGGAATATTGCACATTTTATTTTATTTTTGGTCTTTTTGAGATAGCTCCCTGTAGCCCCAGCTGGCCTGGAACTCCCTATGTAGGCCAGGCTGGCCTTGAACTTACAGAGGTCCACCTGCCTCT
The DNA here is from genome assembly GCA_009823505.1 of Rhizomys pruinosus. Lineage (NCBI taxonomy): Eukaryota > Metazoa > Chordata > Mammalia > Rodentia > Spalacidae > Rhizomys > Rhizomys pruinosus. The sequence continues at coordinate 9,415 of VZQC01007048.1, read as the reverse complement.
GCCTCCCAAGTGCTGGGATTAAAGGCACCACACTCAGCCCAATTTTATTTAAACACACAAATGATTATTTCATTAAGTAGTCTTTGTCTACTTAAAATCTAGAATTTTAGGCAGTAATTTCAATTTAGTTCTTCTCCCTCCTCCTCTTCTCCCTTCTCTTCCTCATTCTTCCTTTTGGTGACATCATTCCCTGGACTTCTTGGTTAATGACAGAGCTGTGATTAGAATGTGTGTGGGTGTGTGGTTAATGTAGGAATTTTAATAACAGGGGAATAGTTACTTAATAATCCCAAATAAACATTTAGTTCTACTTCTGATCCCTTTTTGAGTAGGTTGCAAATTTCTAGTTAATATCATATTCCAATATTTAGAAAAATAAACTAGGTGTTGAGGATTGGTCTTTCATGTTTGTTATACAAGTGATGCACTGTTTAGATATTTTCTTGCTTACTCTACTTGACTCACTGTCTCAGAATGAAATGTGGTCTCTTACCAAACACTTCTGATGTATTTATTGGCATCCACTTTATGGCCGATATCCCTTGGAAGAAGGAGCCAGGCCTTACTCTTTGTTTTCCTCAGTGGTTGGCTGGGTTCTTGACCCCTGGACACTGACATCAGTAGGGACTGCATGAACAGGAGAATGAAAAGCGTCTCTACCAATGGAAGATGCAGGAGCCGTGTGATGTCCAGGACAGAACTGCAAGTTCTTCCTTTGGGCCTTAGTTTTATTTTGTTGTTTTTTTTCAAGAGTTTCAAAAGTGTCTTGGAGGAATATATTCTATTATCATGGTTATTATCTGATGCCACTGAAAAAAGAGAGTTCCAGAAGGACACATAGGAGAAAACCAGAAAATGAATACTGAAAAGGCATTTGAAGCTTTCTGAATTTTCCTCCAATATCATTGATTGTTCTCTTATAAGACATTATTTTATTTTCATTAAAAAAGTTGTTGGTGATGGTGAGTTTGAAATTCAAGTCAAGTACATGTACAAACTAAATACCAAGGAATTAGTGAAGCAATTCAATTTATGATTCCATTAAATTATGGAAATGAGCTGATTTAAAATATCCCTATCTAAATTTGATGATAATTCAGTTTATTTGAATATCATAGTGTAATTAAGTAAAATCATGTTGTCTAATAAATTGTTACATGTCTTTGGTGTATAATATGTATATACATGCTATAGAGATAAATTATTAAATATGTATGCAAAGTACTGTTTTGCATATGGTATTTAATTTATAAAATTGATGTTTCCATTATTATCCACCCTAGACAGAAAACAAAAACAAACAATAGAAACAATAGAATTGGTAAAAACACTTAAAGACATAAATAAATATTTTTCTGTTGAGGAAAGGACACATTTTTACAGTCAGGACTGTTTTTAGAATGACTAAAAGAGATGCATTTCCTAAATGGCGACTACTTCTTGAGCAGGTCCTTGAAAATACTGTGCAACGGCTATTTTATGATAAATAGGTGGAATTGTTCTGGCTTTAGGAAAGACTGCTACAAATAACAGAGAGTGAAGCATTTCATAGTAAGATGTCTTGAATAGTTTGCAGTTGTTAATTTAGCTTAGAATTTATTAGGACTTCCTGATGGGTCCAAAGTTTTGCTTTGGTACAATTGATAGGACATGATTTTATCCAAAAATCTTGGTATATGTCAGTTATTTAAATATATTTATTGTCTCCAATAGATGCTTGCAAATAGCAAATTTTCTATGTCAACAGGAAAGTAAATACATTTTTTAAAAGATAAGATTTAAAGAAGAAACAACATATTAGGTGGTGACTTAAAAGATCAAATGCACACAGAGAGGAAATAAGTCTCCATATTTATAAACAAACAACATTTGCTTTTCCTCATGCTTGTGCTCTCAATTTGCCTTTTTTTTTTTCAAGACAGGGTCTCCTTGTAGCCCCAACTGTCCTGGAACTCGCTCTGTAGACCAGGCTAGCCTTGAACTCACAAAGATCTGCCTGCCTCTGCCTCCCAAGTGCTAGGATTAAAGGCGTGCGCCACCACGCCTGGCTTCAATTTGCCATTAAACCAAGTTATTCAACAGGGATTTATTGACTATTATATATGTTTAATGTACTCCATTAGTAAAAAAAGTTAATAAAGCAGCATCTAGATATAAAACGCTACTTTTATGACTAAATCTTTCACTGAGATAACTCATAGTTTACAATGTGAATGATTTTATAATTTTCCTAAGAAAGTAGAACAAGTAGGACAAGGCTTGAAAACAGGAAAACTCATGAAAACAGAGATGAGGAATTTGAGAAAGGGTAGCAAGCAGAGGCCATGTGGGTGGGGCAGCAGGTTTGTGTTGAGAATCCTGGAAACACAGTGGACTCCTTCAGGGGCAAGTAGATTCCCTAGGGGATCTCCAGAGAAACTGGCAGAATCCCAGGGATCATCTGACAGCCATATTGCACACGTTACTTCAAACACCAGGGCTCACCTCCACCAGGATGTAGTGTCTATGCTTTCATGACATGCTGATTTAGCAGACCTTAGGCTTTAGCTTTCAACATCTTGTATAAGGAGGACTTTGAATCAGAGGCAGAAAAGTTGAAAAAGATACATTTGGGAAATTATCTATATTTGTGGTATGTGCTGGATAGCTTTAATGTCATCTTGACACACCTGGGTTGAGGGAGCCTCAATTGGGGAATTGGCTCCATTGGATTGACCTGTGGCCACATCTGTGGAGTATTGTCTTGATGGTCAAGCAGTGTGGGAGAGCCTGGCCCAGAATTAGTGGTGCCACCCTGGGCAGGTTGTTGTGTACTGTATAAGAGGTCAGGCTGGGCATGGGCCAGGGGATCAAGCCAGTGAACAGCATTCCTCCATGGCTTGTGCTTCAGCTCCTGCCTCCAGGTTCCTGCCCTGGGCTCCCTAAGTGATGAACTGTGACCCAGGAGATGTAAGCTGAATAAACCCTTTCCTCCCCAAGTTGGTGTTGGTCAGAGTGTTTTGTCACAGCAATGGAAGACAAACTAGGTCAGAAATTGGTACCAGAAGAGTGGGGTATTGCTGTGACAGACCTGACCTTGGTGTTTTGGGGAAGGATTGTGGAGGCGTTTGGAATTTTGGGCTGGGAAGATCATTGAATGCCTAAAGATCATTGCTGTGGAGCTTGGAGCAGTTTTGCTGAAGGAGTTGTAGAAGATGGAGGCCTGGCTTGTGAAGTTTCTAGTTTTAAAGAGGAGCAGAGATCATCAGGGCTGTGTAATCTGTGGGTTCTGGTCAGCTGGGGCTGAAAAATCAGCTGTAAGTAACAAGAGACCAGAACCTGGAGTGAAATCTTTGTTGTACTGGGACAATTAATGCTGGTTAGCTGGGGTTAAAAAATCAGCTGTAAGTAACAAGAGACCAGCATCACTGTGGTGAAATCTTCTGGGAAGAATTTCTTCAGGGTCAGCACACAGAAGCTGTGTTCCAGAAGGGGCCTGAGCCTCCATGTCAATCCAGAAGCAGGACTTGGTAACATGTAAGAGTCTCCTGTATGGTTCTGGTGTTGAAATTTGAGGGGGTCACAGAGAGCAGCTGAGGCTTGGCACTGTGAGAGGTCAGGAAAGACCATTGGTGAAAGTGCACCTCAGTTGCAGTGAAGACCCCAGGATTGCAGGGGCCATGGAGAGAAGCTGAGGCTTTGCACTGGGAGAGGTCAGAAGAGACCATTGGTAAAAGTGCAACCTCAGTTTCAGTGGCGACCCCAGCTTTTTGGAGATGCTGGGACCTTGGGACGACCACCAAGAGCAGTGGCAGGTGTGGAATGGAGTCAGCCTGGGCCTGCGAGATGAGTGTGCCACGGACGGCAGAGCAGAGAAGGGGAGCTAGAAGGGGAGCTGCCAAAAACCCTTTGGAGCCCAGAAGATCGTGAGTGAATCCCAGGTGTCCAGCCTTGAGCTACTTTGCTGGACTTAGGTTTTGTTTGAGAGTGCCTGATTCTTCCCTTTGAAATAAGACAGCATTTGTTTTGATTTTACAGCAGCCCAGTTAAGAGACTTTTAATAGACTGTGAACTTTTAAGTGTTTGAATATTTTAAGGACTGTGGGGCTTTTAAGGTTGTACTGTTTTAGGTTGTGATTAATGTTAACATCATACTTTGGGGATGAGAACTGGAAATGTGGTGGTTTAATAGTGATGTGTTTGTGTGTCAAGTTGACAAGGGGTCAATTGTGCTGGATAGCTTTAGTGTCAACTTGACACACCTGGGTTGAGGGAGCCTCAATTGGGGAATTGGCTCCATTTGACTGGCCTGTGGCCACATCTGTGGAGTATTGTCTTGATGGTTGAGCAGTGTGGGAGAGCCCAGCCCACAATGAGTGGTGCCACCCTGGGCAGGTTGTTGTGTACTGTGTAAGAGGTCAGGCTGGGCATGAGCCAGGGGAGCAAGCCAGTGAACAGCATTCATCCATGGCTTGTGCTTCAGCTCCTGCCTCCAGGTTCCTGCCCTGGGCTCCCTAAGTGATGAACTATGACCCAGGAGATGTAAGCTGAATAAACCCTTTCCTCCCCAAGTTGGTGTCAGAGTGTTTTGTCACAGCAATGGAAGACAAACTACAACATGGTAATTAAAATAAATCTGTGTTTTCAAAATCATATCTCTAACCACAAATTGTCATGGCTAATTTGCAATATAAAATAATTAGATGTAAATAAAAATATCAACAAAAATCAGCCATAATTATTTTATTATTCAGTTAATTGGAATCATGAGAGTTTTACTTTTCTCATAGATACATATACTGTCCACAAAACCTTTAGACTTTTAAAATTATCATTTTAAAAGTGTTTTAAAATCATGTGGTTAAAACCAAGTGTGATGGCACTTGTCTGTAATCTCACCACTTGAGAAATATAGGCAGGTAAGAAAAGGCCATCCTTGGATTCATATCGAGTTGGACCAAATTTATGCAAAAATTTTCAAATCTGGTAAAATAAATGTGCAAAAGAAAATTTGAAGAAACTTCACCAAATTTATGGGTTTCAGGGAACTATTGTTGAAATGTTGGTACACATAGAAAATGGACAGTGGTATTTTTTTTTCCTAGAGGAGTGAGGAGGAAGAGAGTGGCTTGGCAGTGTTATCTCACACATGACCTACCACAGGAACAATTCTACCTGCAGATTCTCAAGAGGCATTAATGACCCTAAGGCAGGTGGAGGAAAGCAGATTCCACACTGGTCCAAATCTCCCATGTGTATTTCTTTCTTCTAGAATTTGGGAAGTTATTCCTTGAACAGAAATGTGCCTGGCTGATGATGGATTTATTGTAGGGATCTCATTCTGGACCAAGCTTTTAACTACTACTGGGCCATCAATAACCTGGATGTATAGGAAACGCAAGGATGCCCTTGATCTTGGTGTTATCTGAAGGGGAAAGATGTCCACTTAGGTAGCTTCATATACTGTTAGTATTGAAACGTGCCCCAACTCAGTTTTTGTTATCAACAATAAGAGCTTAATGTCTCTTGGTTAATTCCTCAAAGGGATTTTGGGGCATATGATGAGGGATGTGGGGAACATCCTTCCATCCTTTTATACCCGTTTCTGTGTTTGTGAATTAATAACAGAAACAAACTGCCTTTAAATGTTTGCCTTGTGAAGATTTGTACTCATCAGTGGATTCGAGACTCAGAGCACCCTCTGAAGATGGCTGCATTAGTCTGATCTTGCAGCAATAAGAAAATACCACAGATTAGATGATTTCAATGATAAAATTTTCTTTCTTACAGTTTTGAGGCTAGAATCTTTGAAAGGTTATCATAATTATTACCTTTATTGGATTGAGAGATGTCTAGTAAATTAATAAAGATAATCCTGGTAATGTCTATGTTGATATATTTCAGAGAAAATTAGATAAAAAGAGCAAGGTGTAATGAATGGATTCACCTTTTGAATGGATTTGTAATATGAGGCATATTGGGAATAGTTAAAAGGTAGGAGTCCACTGGAAGAAGTAGGTCATTAGTGAACGCTCTTGGATATACTTTATATATATATATATATTTCTATTATATTGAGCATTTGTCCATGTCCTCCAATGGTTCCCAATCACCCTCAGTTCCTCCCCCCTGCCCCACCTACCCCCCCATCAGAACACTACATTACAACATGCAAGCTAAATTCTATCAGTCAAGCTCTTTAATCTGGATGTCCTGTGCAAATAGATCCACTGGAGTCTAGTCCACGCATATCAGAATCTTAGGTAAGGTCATACTTTCCTACCAAGCAGTACTCAGTCTCTTGTAGTTGTCTCAGTCGAAGGGCCAGCCCCCCATCCATCTCTCTTGGTCCACTCTGAGACCCTGTCCCAGTTGGCATGGGTATTGTACATGATGCCTACATTGTCACAAGTTTACATGTAAAGCTTCCAGTGACTGTAAGCCACTGCTTCTCTATATTCAGCACCTGCCCTGGCTCTTCATCTCCACACCCTCTTCTGCAATGATCCCTGGAGGTTTTAAATAAGAGGTCCTTCCAGGGATTCACACTCTGGAGGCTCCCTTTCTCAGAGGGCAGTCTAGTTGTGGCCTTCTGTTTGCATCACAGTCTGTTTGTGTGTAAAGGAAGCTTTACCTGGTGAGAAATGAGGGGTGGACCCCTCCTTTTCTCTCAGCCCCTCGTTCCATGTTGCAGAGGTTCAACTGCAGATGTTTCTCCTACAATGCGCATATTTCAGATGTGTATTTTTCTGTGTCTGACAGTTTGGGATTCGGCAGTGGTCTCCACCTGCTGCAAAGAGTATGCTTCTTTGATGAGTGGTATATGGTATGCTTGTCAGTAAAAATGATTCAATTTTTAGCAATGATAAGAAATTTCATTTGTCTTAGAGATATGACACTAATAATAGGGTTTTTTTTTTTTTGGCTAGGTCTATGTCCCCTTCATCTCTGTGCACTGGCGAGTTTACGTGGCTCCATGAGTATCACTTCCATTGAGAGGTTCCAGTTCCAATTAGAGCTGTTGATGATCCCCAGGATAACAGTGCCACTACTGCACCAGTGGAGGAAAGTTTGCTTTGCAGGTCATTATGGTTACTATGCTTTAGGGCTGGGTTGTTCCATCAATTGATTTTTCTCTCTTATCAGTGTACATACTATCTAGCATTATGAGCACTATACTTCATGTAGAAGCTTCTCAGTCAATTCCTGTTCCATCACTAACTCCTACCCTTGGAGTTTGGATATATTATATATTTTGTAAAAAATATTTTACTTTATTTTTATTAGTTATTATCATTTTGTGTGGTGGGGTACAGGGTATTATACCTGGTGCGGTGTCCACAAGGCCAAAGGACAGCATCAGATTCCTGGATCTGGAGTTACCAGTGGTTGTGCTGTCAGATGTGGGTGCTAGGGATGGAACTTGGTTCTTCTGCAGATAACAGTCCCATTCTTCTTAATCTCTCCAGTCCTGAGCAACTATATGTTTGCCTGGCTCCTTCCTATATTCCTTCTGTTTCCTGTTCTACTGTGATGAATAGCTTTTCTGTCACAGGGCTGTCCAAACATGGAGAAAAGCAACCCTGAACAGGGGGGGGGGAATGAATCTGNGTATGAATTCAGAATGCTCATTTGACTGATGAAAGAAAAAAGCATTAGTCTGCACATTAAGATTATTTTCAATGTAAACGTTATTCACCATATGTGTAATTTTGCCTTGAATAATGTTCTAGTCCATCTTCCATTGCTGTGACAAAACACTCTGGCCAACACCAACTTGGGGAGGAAAAGGTTTATTCAGCTTACATCTCCTGGGTAACATTTCATCACTTAGGGAGCCCAAGGCAGGAACTCAGGGCAGGAACCTGGAGGCAGGAACTGAAGCACAGGCCATGGAGGAATGCTGTTCACTGGCTTGCTCCCCTGGCTCATGCCCAGCCTGCACTCTTATACCATACACAACAACCTGCCCAGGGTAGCACCACTCATTGTGGGCTGGGCCCTCCCACACTGCTTGACCATCAAGACAATACTCCACAGATGTGGCCACAGGACAATCCAATGGAGCCAGTTCCCCAATTGAGGCTCCCTCAACCCAGGTGTGTCAAGTTGACACTACAGCTATCCAGCACAATTGACCCCTTGTCAACTTGACACACAAAATACATCACTATTAAACCACCACCTTTCCAGTTCTTATCCCCAAAGTATGATGTTAACATTAATCACAACCTAAGACAGTATGTCCTTAAAAGCCCCACAGTCCTTAAAATGTCAAAACGCTTAAAATTTCAGTCTATTAAACGTCTCTTAACTGTGGGCTGCTGTAAAATCCGAAACAAGTACTGTCTTATTTCAAAGGGAAGAATCAGGCACTCTCAAACAAAACCTAAGTCCAGCAAAGTATCTCAAGGCTGGACACCGGGGACTCACTCATGATCTTCTGGGCTCCAAAGGGTCTCGGCAGCTCCCCCTCTCCGACTCTGCCATCTGTGTCACACACAGCTCATCTCAAAGGCCCAGGCCAACTCGATTTCACACCTGCCACTGCTCTTGGTGGTTGTCCCATGGTCCAGGCATCTCCAAAAAGCTGGGGTCACCACTGAAACTGAGGCAGCACCTTCACCAATGGTCTCTTCTGATCTCTCCTGGTGGAAAGCCTCAGCTTCTCTCCATGACCCCTCATGGGGTCTTCACTGCAACCTAGGTGCACTTCCACCAATTGTCTTTCCTGACCTCTCACAGTGCCAAGCCTCGGCTGCTCTCTGTGACCCCCTCAAATTTCAACACCAGAACCATATAGGAGACTCATACACACTATCAAGTCCTGTTTCTGGCTTGAGATGGAGGCTCAGGCCCCTTCCGGATCACAGCTTTTGTGTGCTGACCCTGAAGAAATTCTTCCCAGAAGATTTCACCACAATGAGGCTGGTCTCTTGTTACTTACAGCTGATTTTTCAGCCCCAGCTAACCAGCATCAATTGTCCCAGTACAACCAAGATTTCACTTCAGGTTCTGGTCTCTTGTTACTTACAGCTGATTCTTCAGCCCCAGCTGACCAGAACCCACAGATTACACAGTCCTGATGATCTCTGCTCCTGTTTGAGACTAGAAACTTCACAAGCCAGGCCTCCATCTTCTACAACTCCTTCAGCAAAACTGCTCCAAGTTCCACAGCCATGATCTTTAGGCATTCAGTGATCTTCCCAGCCCAAAGTTCCAAATGCCTCCACAATCCTTCCTCAAAACACCAAGTTCAGGTCTGTCACAGCAATACCCCACTCTTCTGGTACCAATTTCTGTTCTAGTCTGTCTTCCATTGCTGTGACAAAACACTCTGACCAACACCAACTTGGGGAGGAAAAGGTTTATTCAGCTTACATCTCCTGGGTAACATTTCATCACTTAGGGAGCCCAAGGCAGGAACTCAGGGCAG
>VZQC01007040.1:332405-389496 GCA_009823505.1 Rhizomys pruinosus | reverse complement strand
TAATTCTTGCAGTTGCTGTCTGATTTAGGAAACGTCTTTCCTCACCTATGTCTTGTAGTCTTGCGCCAACTTTTTTTCGATCAACCTTCAGAGTTTGGGTTTCACGTATGAGTCTCTGATCCATACTGGAGTTGATTTTTGTACAAGGCAAGAGGTAGAGGTTAATTTTCTTTTTTTAAATATATTTTATTATTATTTTTATGTGTATGAAATGTACTGTCTGCAGTCAGGTTGTGCACCCATGGTCGTGCAATGCCCACGGAGAGGCAGAAGAGGGCGTGAGGACTTCCCCTGGAACTGGAAGTTAAAGACGGTTCTCAGCCACCATGTGAGGTGCTGGGGATTGAACCCGGGTCCTCTGCAAAAGCAGTCGGCGCCTCTAAACCACTAGGCATCTCACCAGCCCCTTAAATTTCTATTCTTCTACAGGTTGGTGATCACATTTTGCCAACACCACCTTACTGAAGATGCCTGTCTATTCCTCCATTGTGTCTCTCCTTGCTCCCCTTGATCAAATAAGAGGTGGCTGAAATTGTAATGGTGCTCAATAGTTTGGATCTTCAATTTTTGTTCCATTGCTCAATAGGTCGGTTTTTTCCAGTAGCCAAGCTGTTTATAAAGACTGTAGCCCTGTAGTATAGTTTGAGTCCGGTTATAAACTACCTCAAAAACAAAGAAGAAAGAAACAACAAAATGAATTTAGAATTAAGGTCTACAATTGACAAAAGGGACCTCATTAAACTCAAAAGCTTCTGTACATCAAAAGAAACAATCAAGGAAGTGAAGAGAAATCCCACAGAGTGGAAGGAAACCTTCACCACAGAAACATCTGACAAAGCATTGATTTCCAGAGTATATAAACTACTCAAAAACATCCTGTCTTTAGCAATAGGGACTTACCTTCAAGTTCTGGGAGGCCATCAAGGGGTGCTTTAATAGCTTATGTAATTTTGGGAATCTCTTGGAAGTTTTATGAAAACTAAATCCTATCTATTTATTTACATGCCCCTTATACCGATTACCTTGTTTAAAATATAAAAGTTAACTATAATTATTTTTTTGGTCCTTATGAGACAGGGTCTCTCTTAGTCCCAGCTGGCCTGGAGCTTGCTCTGTAGATCAGGCTGGACTTGAACACACAGATCCACCTACCTCTGCCTCCCGAATGCTGGGATCACAGGCGTGCACCACCACACCTGGCTGTGGTTAACTATATCTTTGACAAGACTTTTGATGGTCAGAAAAGCCAGCAATTATGTAAGGAGGATAAATCTGATTATCTTTTCTTTTTGTCGATGCTATTTTTGAGAAGGGATTTCCTTGTAGCCCTAGCTTGCCTAAACTTCCTCAATAGAGTGGACTGGCCTTGATCTCACAGATCACAGACCACAAATCCTGCCTCGGCCTCTAGAGTGCTGAGATTCAGTGTTTGCCACAGCCCACTCTTGATTATTCTTTCTTGACAATCCCTCCCACTCTGCACTGTCTCCAGCTATAAGGGAGGCATTCAGGGAGAAGATCTTCAAGGCAAAGTGCTCCCTAAAAATGCACTGTTACGAGGAGGACTGATGAGGATTGGAAGAAGATAGCTTGCATTTTGAATAGTTAGTTATTGACAGTTGTTGAACTTCTCTTGAACTGAAGGGAATACCTAATTATGAAACAACTGTTTAATGTTTGGAAGATAAACCTCCCTGCATTGGAACAATCACAACTGTTGTGTTAACAACATCATTTGAGACACTGATTGCTATTTTGTTTGTGTGAATATTTTGCCTCCACGTATTTAAGTGCACCTGTGTTGTGTAATACTAGAAGAAGCCAGAAGAGGGCGATAGAACCCTGGAAATAAGCATCATTGCTAGCGACCTGTGAATGCCAGGAATTGAACACAGGTCCTCTGCAGGAACAGCCAGTGACTTTAACTACGGAGCCATCTCTCTAGTTCCCACTGATTACTATGATCATCTGACAGTAGAAATAAAGATAGGTGATTCTACTATAACCTCTGTGTTAATGGAGTTGTTTTTATTATGAAAATATTTCCGGGTTTAATCTAACATTAAATGAAGTTCCTTTAAATCCAGGAAGGTGAATTCATTATTTATATCAAAAGGATGATTTAAAAAATGATTTATCGGGGTTGGAGAGATGGCTCAGCAGTTAAGAGCACTGACTGCTCTTGCAGAGAACCCGAGTTCGAGTCCCAGCACCACATGGTGGCTAAGAACCATCTATAATTCCAGTTCCAGGGGAATCCAACGACCTCCTCTGACCTCTGTGGCATTTCACGACATGGGTGCACCAACCTACATGCAGACAGTATAGTCATACACATAAAAATAATAAAATAAAGAAAAAGATGGTTTATTTGCATAGATTATCTGTTTTTCTCACTTGGAATGGGAGATGCACTCATTCATAAGGACACCCAGAGAGTCATGTTAAGCAGGCACAAGTGGAAAGTAAGCAGAAAGCATTTGCGCAATATTTGCTGGGCATCTGCATGAACCTGGAATCAAGGGAACTGGAGTGACCGGGCAGTTACCACGGGGACTTTAGACCGTTCTTGCCATGAGGCGGTCAGCTTCATTCATCACACACTCTCCACCACAGCGCTGAGTTGCCACATGGCCAAACCAACAGTACCAAACTACCACTGAGGGAAGACTCCGAAACTGTCAGCCAACCTAAGCCTTTCCTCATTTTAAGTGGCTTAGAGCAAACCTTATGTCTTGGTGACAGAAATTGACAGACACAGAATGTTAATGGGTAATGAGCATTCCTTCAATGCCTTGAATTCACTGCAAATAGAGTGGCTTACTGCGGTGCAAGTTCAGCTGATGCCAGCACAGCTTGGTGCAGTCTAGAAGAAGGCTCAGCAGCTAGTTTCTCCCTTCAGAGGACAAGTGTTGCATGGATTTTCATCATTCTGGCTTTGCACAGGAATGTCTGGAGTACTGATTCTCTTTCTCCTAATTTGGAGTCCTGACACAGCTGGCAAACTTTGAGTGTCTCAGAACTATTGGTTGTAGGAATGAATTTTATACAATGTATGTATTCTGGAGTAATGACTTTTAATTAACTCCAGCAAAACTGTGTGCTCTTGTGTCTTGAAGGATGACTGACTTGGATAAATGAGACATTATTGAGTCAGGGATGAAAAGGCCAGATGGTCTGCTAAGATTAAAGGGGACCCAAGCTTGTACTTCCCCAGTTGGAGCTGGAGGAACTATTTTGAATAAAATTATGGGTGGGGCTCAAGTCAAGGACACAGTCCCAGGCATGGAGTTCTATCAAGACAGTTCTATCAGCACAGGACCTGAGACAGTTGATTCCAAGAGACATCTGAGGGAAGAGATGTCCTTTGAGTTTAGGACTGCTGTTAAAAACTGAATTTTAAAGACAGGCATTTTGTTCAAGTAATTTTAATGTTAGCACTGTAATGTTGCACAGATGATCAAAGAACTCGTGAGCTTGATGCAGACTTAGAGAACCAACAGTGCTCCATATAGAAACCCATGGAATCAAGAAATGTCAAGCTACTGAAAATGAATAAGACCTGTAATGGGGAGATTACATCTCTAATGACAAAGAAGATATATTTCAAGGAAAGGTTTTAAATGGACTCTAGGTTCTTCAGCTAGCTTGATTAAAGTTTTCCCTTTGAAGATTTGGCCTATGAAAGCTGAGAGTGGCCTGCATTTTCAAGTGCATGCATTGCAGCAAATACGACAGATGAAGAAACAGGTAAACATGACCCCATGGAAAAAAAACAAAAAGAAGTCTTCAGAAACAGACCCCAAAGGAGCCATGATCTGTGAATTACTTGTTTTAAATATGCATAATGCACTTCAAAGGAACATAGAGATAAGGAAAAAATAAGAAAAAATTATTAATAGAATGACAATATCAACAGACAGAAATTAATAAAAATCTCAGTAGAAATTCTTCACCTAAGAAATACAATAACTAAACTGAGAAACTTCATTAGAGGGTTTCAACATAATTCATGATCAAGCACACTAAAGATTCAGTGAACTTGAAGGTTCATAATTAGAAATTATTGAGACAGATTAATACAAAGAAATAATAATGAGCAAAACAAATAAAGTGGTGGAAAGTAAGGGGGTGTCATCAAATGACCCAGCACTTTAATTATGTAAGTCCTGGAGGGAGAAGAGAGAAATGAAAGGGAGGGAATTTATTTGAATCAATAATGGCTAAAACCATCTCAAATAAGAAGGCATGAAATGACCTTCCAAACTCAAGAAACTCAAAGACTCCAACTACGATAGACCCCAAGAGTGTCATCTGAGATTCATTACATTTTACCTTCCCAAACTCAATGACAAAGTGACCCCAAAGAACAAAACTATTAGAAGGAAAGTGTAAATTCTTCACTACATTGGATTTAGCAGTAATTTCTTAGAAGGTGCAGGTCATAAGAACACTAAATTAGACAAGGGATCACATCAAAGTTAAAAAACTTCTGGCCACTAAGGAAATAATAACAGAATAGAAAACAATGTATTGAATAGGTAAAAGATATTTGCAAACCAAATATTTGATGAAAGCTTAACACTTAGAATATAGAAATAAATTCTACCACTGAATGACAACAAAACTTGAATAAACACATGGAGATACACACACGGTCACGTGTACACATACCCACACACACACATGAAATAAATTAGACACACAGAGTCACATACACACACACACACACAAATTAGGCACAAAAAATAAGTTCATCATGGGGTATATAAAATTGGAGTGAAAGATGTAGAAAGAAAATTTCCCTAAGGGCAGTTGTTAAGGGCCGAGTAGGAAGATCCTGGGGGTTGTTCAATGAGTATAATATTTCGGTTTTACCAGAAGACAATTTTATAAGCTTTGTTGCCCATCAAGGTACATACAAAATTATACTTTAAAATGGTTACAATGGCAAGGTTTGTGTTATGTGAGTTTTATTTTTACCAGAATAAAAACTATCCCTAGAAAAGAGAAATATTCATGACATATTTGGGAATAAATATACTAATTTAGAAGTGGTCGAAGAGCTTACAAAATCCTAGTAGTCATGAATATAGCGGCATCCTTTTAAAACTGTTTTTGGATTCTGGTTCTGTTGATGCTTAGTGGAAGTTTCAGAAGACAGGCTCCCAGCTTCCTGGGAGAAGTGCATGCTCATGAACCTGTATCCATCAGAGGGAGGTGCTGTGCTCGCTTTTTGTTGCACGTGAAGCTGCCACAACACATTTGCTGTACGCCTGGTGTGTGCTTGAAATGCTCAAACTTACACGACTTTATACCCGCATGCAAGTTTACTGTTAAAATGTGAATCTCTAAATGTGTTTGGGAATCAACCTATAGTTTATTTTCAGAATTTTTAATTTTGACTTATGTGTTGAGTGTATATATGCATATTTTGGAATAATATTAAATATAAAAAAAATTCATGGTTCTGTTAGCAAATTCAGACAGTCAAGATTACCTTTGTGCTATTTACATGTTCTTCTTAAATTTTTCCAAATATCCAAACACTTTGCTATATTTCCAAATCTCTTAATCTCTAAATATTTTCTCCTCCATATGGAAAAACTGAAAATGAATGAGAACATATGCTTGGTCTTGAAATGTTTTATTAAAGATTTATTTTTATAATGGAGATGTATCATGTTAAAAAAAAAGAAAAATTGTGTTTACTTAAAGGCATTTAGGACTCTGACAATGGGCAGCAGTCGCTGCTCAGATGTAGACTAATGCTTCGCGAGGAGTGACTTTGTAGAATGTTCAAGAGTGAATACTTTTATTATTGAAAATTGGTCAGTGATTTTTCTTGAGCAATGCTTCACAGACATTTTAAAAATTTCAAATATAGGGGCTGGAGAGATAGCTCAGCTGTTAAGAGTGCCTACTGCTCTTGCAGTGGACCCGGGTTCAATTCCCAGCACCCACATGGCAGCTAAGAACCGTCTTGAACTCCAGTTCCAGGGGAATCTGACATCCTCTTCTAACTTCCATGGCATTGCATGACATGGGTGCACCAACCTACATGCAGACAGTACATTCATACACATAAAAAATTTTTCGCCGGGCGTGGTGGTGCACGCCTTTAATCCCAGCACACGGGAGGCAGAGGTAGGTGGATATCTGTGGGTTCAAGGCCAGCCTGGTCTACAGAGTGAGCTCCAGGACACCTGGTACTAAAAGGGAGGCCCTGTCTCAAAAATACCAAAAAAAAAGGGTAAAACTAAAAAGAAAAAAAAATCTTTTCAAATATGTAACTCGGAGAGAAATAAAGATGACTCACTTCTTGTTCATTTTTATGCTCAGAATTCCTTCCAAGCACCTTATTTAATCACAGAAGATGAGTTTTAAGTCTCCAGGTTGAATGCCCTTGTTTGTCCACTACTGTGCATTTCTGATGGCCAAAGGGGACTGAACACTGGCCCTGTCTGTATTCATCCACCCAAACAAGCACTGTTCCTGAATTACACTTCATACTCAATAAATACTGCTTTCAGTTCTCTACTGAATCATAGGTGAGCTCAGAAAATGGTTCTCTTTCCTGCTTGACTCAAGATTAGAGGTAGGAATATGAAAGTAACAAACCTCAGAGAAAGCAGGTATATACACAATAATTTAGATTTCCAAATATATGACAAAATATTTTTGAATAAATATTAAAAAATATCTCTTTATGGCCAGTATTTTTTTCACTTCTGAAATGAAGATACAAAGAAACCAGGTTGTTCAGATGAGGGTGGCAGCAGCGAGCCAGCCACAGATGAATCTGCATGCACATGCTTTATAATAATGGATGCTAGAAACTTATTATGAAGTGAAAGTCGTAAAATAACGGCAGAAATGACTTCCCTGCTGCCTGGTGAATGTGAAAGCTGTTTACTATGGCTGCTTTGTCTGCATCTCTCTATAATCGCTCTCTATTCTCGCTGGCAGGAAGCCATGAGCAACATTAGAATAGATGATATCAACTTCTTGGATTTTATTTTGATATCTCAATTGGTAAACTTTGGTGAATCTGGAAGACCAAGTAGGTATCATTTTTTTCCAGTTAGCAAGATCCAATTTGCATCAGTCATTGTCTTCATTACTCTGTGGTATAGGGAGAGGTGATTGCATAGAAAGGAAATAAATACCACTCCTTGATCAGTTAAGAGGATGTTTCCCATTCAGCTAGAACATACTGTGTGAGAGATGCAGAGAAGCCCTACCCTGCAAAGCCTTAGTTCAGCAAAGAGAACAAGACTAGAAGCAGAGGAATGTAGAGCTTAGACCAAAAAAAAAAAAAAAAAAAAATCAAACTAAGTTAACAGACCAGCCATAAAGCTGACCTGAAGTCTAGAGTCTAGGAACCCAGTGGTCAAGAAAGGACAACTGGTGGTGTTTTAAGAAGTGTGGGTAGTTTATATACTAATTAATTAGAGAAAGTTTCATTTGGAACAAATTCTCTCTTCTCTAATTTTCCAAGTATTTTGCTAATAAATGAGTCAAAACACACTAAAATCATATTATATATAAGGATTTGGATGAAGCTTTAAATTGAAAATATATATATGAATGCTTGCTCTTACGTATGGGTTAACAATAAAAGTCTAATTCCACTGCCCTGAGAAGGCACTAAAACTTACAGCTGAGAAGCCATAGCAAGATCTTCAGAGATTAGCACAGTTAAGGATTAGAACAACAAACAGACTCATCTTGAAGAGGCCATCCACCTGTCAACATCGTAGGAAGATCCTTCATGAGAGGTCAGGAGCAGGGATAAGGCAGCAGCAGGCCAAAGATTCAGGTGGAAGACAGAACTGAGGTCTTGAAGAAGCTTTAACTACCCCTTTGGAATTTCTGACTTCTTCTTTTGCAGTCTTGTTCATCACAGGCGATTTTTATTTGAACGTTTTCAAAATTTTTCATACCATCTATTTTGATTGAATTTAGACCCCTTCCTCATCTGCACCTCCCTTAATGCCCATGTCCAGTTTCATGTACTCTGTCATATGTATTAAGGCCTATCAAATCAAATCAATGTCTTCAAATGCTCTTTCCTATGGGTTCTTACACTGGAGACTAGTTAACCTATCTAGCATCACAACCTTAAAGAAACAGACTCTCCCTCTCCTGCAACTGACGGTTGCCAGTAGCACCCCCGTTAAGGTCGGAGCTTCTCGCCTACTTTCCCACTTGTGAACTGGGGTTTAGTCTGTCTTGGGATCACCTCGGTCGTGTACATGATGTGAGTTTATGTGAGTAACTTCCTGGCTGTCTGGGAATCTGTTACCTTGTGGTCATCCACTGTCTCTGGATTTTAGAATCTTTCTTCTCCTTCTTCCCCAACGAGCCTTGAGAGACAGAGGTTTGATGTAGGTTTGGGATGCATTCATGCTCTCTCTACCCCCCTGTTCTGTGTTATTCCCTGAGCCTAAGATGTAGAGATGGCATTTTAGCTTTAGATCTTGGGCACATCACAGGCATTCATTCTCTTTATTTGATCAGTAGTGGGATTCGTAATAGTCTCTCAATCTGTTGCAAAAAATTTCTTTGATGAGCGGTGGGAGATACACTTTTCTGTAAATATTAGTATTTAGAACATAGTAAGAAATTACACTGGTGTAGGGATGGTATCACAAGTGATTTAGAGTCCTCAAGCATTGTCAAAGGAATGTTTCAGGTTTTCTTTAATGTTTAAAAAGTTTATTCTGAAGAATTTAATTTAAATAAATCTGTTGTGTTTCATTTATTAGTTATAGGGAAAAAGCTTTAACAGCAAAGAAATGTGGGGCTTTGTTAGTCAGGAAAGGTAACTGTGAGGATTAGAGGAAAAATGCCTCTTCAACATACAGTGTTGAGCAGAGTGTGCTGGGTAGCACTCTCTAGATCAATAGAAGCCAGAAGATGTATGTGTGCTTATGTGTCTGTGTACATATGTATGTGCATGTCTAAACATATGAATGTGTATATGTGTGTATGATTCTATGTGTGTGTGTACACAGCAGTCCTACAAATCTGTGGGTCTAGCTACAAATGCTGATTACAACTAGGGTAAACAGAAAACATTTGAAAATATTTGCATTTCACATATGCAAAATTTTTCTTAGTAGTCCCTAAACAATGCAATGAACAATGATTTATATACCATTTGTATTGTATTATAAATCATATAGATATTATTTAAATTATATGAGATGATATGTATAGATTATCTATAAGCATTATGTCATTTTGTATAAAGAACTTAAAAACATGTAGATTTGTTGGTGGGGTAACCGTGGAGATCTGGAGCCAATCACTTGTGGATATTGGAAGGATTGCTTAAATAGAGAGGAGATTGGTTTTACAGATATGTAGAGATAAGAGAGAGATGGCTCAGCTGTTAAAAGCACCGACTGCTCTTGAAGAGAACTGGGGTTTGATTCCCAGCACCCACATGGTGGCTAAGAACTGTCTTTAACTCCAGTTCCAGGGCAATCTGACACCCTCTTCTGATCTCTGTGGCATTGCACGACATGGGTGCACCAACCTACATGCAGACAGTACACTCATAAAAAATAATACATAGGGGCTGGAGAGATGGCTCAGCCGTTAAGAGCACCGACTGCTCTTGAAGAGGACCGGGGTTCGATTCCCAGCACCCACATGGCGGCTAAGAACCGTCTTTGACTCCAGTTCTAGGGGAATCCGATGCCCTCTTCTGACCTTCACAGCATTGCATGACACAGGTGCACCAACCTACATGCAGACAGTACATTCATACATATAAAAATAATAAATAAAATTAAAAAAATAATAATACATAAAAAATAAAAAAAATTAGGGAGGGAGAAAAGAAAAGGGGAGAAGAGAGAGAGAGAGAGAGAGAGAGAGAGAGAGAGAGAGAGAATAGCTAAGAAAGTTATATAATTTGAGATGCCTGAATCTGCAGCCTGCCTTCTTAGTGGAGTGTTGCCTTCCTATGGCTTTCTGACACTGAATGAGGTTCACTCACATGGACAAGGTTAAGTTGCACTACTTAAAAGTCTATTGATTTGGGGCTGGAGAGATGGATCAGTGGTTAAGAGTGCTGACTGCTCTTGCAGAAGACCTGTGTTCGATTCCCAGCACCCACATGACAGCTAAGAACTGTCTTTAACTCCAGTTGCAGGGGAATCTGATGCCCTCTTCTGACCTCAGTGGCATTGCATGACACAGGTGCACCAACCTACATGCAGACAATACACTCATACACATAAAAATAATAAATAAATTTGATTAAAAAAGTCTATTGATTTAAAAATTAACCTCATCCAAAAAGAACCTTGGCAGAATTAGAGGCTGAAGTTTGGCCAAGTGTGTGAGCGCCATGGCCCATTGAAGTTGATGTACAAAACTAACCACTGTCCAGCATGCCTGGGTGTCAGCACGGCTGGGTGTCAGCACGGCTGGGTGTCAGCATGGCTGAGTGTCAGCACAGCTGGGTGTCTGCCAGCCCCCTCTACCTCTTTCATCAATACGCAGTGAAAACATCGTTCTGGGCTTGCTCCTGGTGCTTGATTTTAGGTCCTGTGCTAGTACCTCATTTTGTGACCAGAAGACTCATCAGGAGCTAGCAGATTCTGCACCTGGTCCTAAGCAATTATGTTTTCCAGAGAGGGGAATGTGGACTTTGGTGATTGTGACTGACTCTAGCAAACAACGTAGGGCAGAGTTGATCACAGAGTCTCTATAATTTTCAGTTTTCATCTTGCCTTTCCCACCAATTTCCTTGAGTTAACCACGTTATTTTTCCTAGTCTGGGTTTTTCCATTTGTGATATCTTAAGTTTATAATCTGAAAGATCTTTCTGTCTCTAAATGTGACATCAAGCATCTAGTGACTCACATAGTAAATTTTATCCTTATGTGACGTGAGCAGTGCATACAGAGTGATTCTCTGATTGAAATTAGATATTTGAAGAAACTTTATTTTCCACTCCGCTCAACAAGCCATTTAATATTTCTTCATTTAAAAAGAGAATTTTTGTCATGTGACTATCTGGAAGCAATGTTAAAAATATGGGAGAAGTTGTACTCTAAGGTGAAGAAGCAATTATCAAATGTCAAAAACCACTGAATGAAGCCCATCTTCTGTCTATTATAAAAAGTGCAATACATACCTCCTTTCCAAGTTAGATTAGTATCAATTAATGTTTAAGGTTTAGCACTTGAAATTCAAAGGAGCTATGGAATACTATTTTGAATTTGTAATATACAATCCATTTGAAGTCACTCAACACCATAAATAGCAATCAGGAAGAGATATGATTTTCTGTTCCTCGTGTGTAGCTCTCTTTGGACACTTTCTGGTATACTGGGATTCTTCTCAGTCCATTGATACTCCTTGATGCATCCAATTACATTTCCTTCTCAAGTTCCTTAAAATCCTTCACAGCAAATAATTATTCGCACTCCTGACATTCAAGTTAGATAAACAAGTGCACTCCTTTATGCATCTTCATCAGAATATAACATGCTATGCATAATGTTAGAATAATTGTGTGAAATGTGGAGATCCTTAAAGCTTTCTCAAATATTTAAAATCATTTTTAATGGCATTTCAAAATATAAAGGGCAAGGAAATTCTACAAGGTGAGGCATCAGGAGGATACATCTTTTTCCACAGATATAGTATTAAAGCCACTTGTCTTGAGCAATGATGTGGTGATTGCTGCAGTATTGCTACTGTTCAGAGCATTTCTGGAACTCCCTTCTTGGAACCGACTTTAGAACCCGCTTCTGAATCACTCAGTCTGTGCTGTTCTATTGCGACACCTCATGCATTTCCTTTCTCATGGTCCTCATAGGTGAGTGTCTTAACTCACTTTGGGTAAATTATATACTTTCTCCATTTTATACAGTCTTTGCAACTATACACATTACAAGATGTTTGCTGAAAAAATATTCACAGTGGTGTATGTGTGGACAAAATATGCTATAGTCTTAAACATAAAATATGTAATTGCATTATAGAGTACTCTGTTATATAAAAAGCTACTTTAATTGACATAAGTAAAAAGGTTATTTATTATTTTTTTTTTTTGGTCTTTTTGAGACAGGGTCTCCCTGTAGCCCCAGCTGTCCTGGAACTCACTCTGTAGACCAGGCTGGCCTTGAACTCACAAAGATCCGCCTGCCTCTGCCTCCTGAGTGCTAGGATTAAAGGCGTGCACTACCACGCCCGGCAAAAGTTTATTTTTCTATGTTACTAAAATTTGGTTGGATGGCATGGATTAACTGGTTGACATAGATGTCCATTCTCAAGAATCTATTTTTTTATCTTCATTATATGGAAGTAATGACAAATGACTCACATTTTTGTTGATACAACTCAATTATAGATAACTCATTATAGAGAAGCACAACTTTTATATAACCATGATTGCCCAAACATAATGATAAATAAATCATCTATGTGATGGAAGAAATTAATATGGTTTCAAAACACAAGATAAACTATGTAAGCAGAAGGTTTCTTATCAATGCTTTGATTTTTTTCCAGTTTCCTATTCAAAAATTTCTTGGTTGCTTCACAAACAACAAAATCACAGGAGAAGGAAATGCCAACTGTGTTAGTTTATACACATCCAGACTGTGTGTTTCGTTGTCTTGGGTTCATTGAGGCAATATCACAGCATGGCCTCTGGATAAAACAAACAAAAGATAACAGCGAAAACACCAAACTAGAGTAGGTCAATTAAAAAAACTTATTAACAAGCAATTACTGCACAGTAGTTTTTGCTTTGCCTGTATGTGTATAGTACTGAGCACAGACATCAGCATGTTGGGCCATTCTTTCCCCAGGTGTGTGTTTCTGCAAATGTCTGAGGATCTTTTGAGAAGAATCAGAAACTACCATACAAACTGGCCTCAACTTGTCCTGAATTATAAAAAACTTTTCTCATTATAATGAGTCATAATTCTTAAGAAAAAAGCTCTTGGTATCAATGGACCAAAACCATAAAACACTGGTTCTGACAATGGTGAGACAGTCAGGCCCCATTGTGGCGGAGAACAAAGGCTGCAGCATTATTAATAAGGGGCCAGTCCTATGGTGAGCCTGGATGGGTAAACTGCTGTCTGGAAGTAAACTGTTCATTCATGTGAAGTAAATGAACACTTCCTGGGCACCAGGGTACCATTAGGTGCATTGAAACAACTTATTTAGTACGGGCGTCCTGGCGGCCTTCTACACTCTGCATCACTCGAGGTTTGGGCCTAATAAAATCATATGGTGACAACAAGCCAGACCTTACAAATTTTAGGCAGAAGCTGAGTGAAGTGGCAGGGATCCATGGTAGTTAAACCAGCTGGGCTCTGCTCCTTCCATCATGAAAATTTCATCCTTAGTTTCTGTAAGGCAGAGAAATTAGAGCAAGCTAACAGTCCCTCATGACAAATTGCCTAATCCTTAGTTTCATGAATTACATGGCTGTTCAGGCCTGTTTCTTTCTCACTTATGGAAAAGAAAAGCAAACAAAAATTTCCATCATTTATTGAAGCAGAATTCAGGGAGAAAGTTGGCACATAAGAAAACAGTTTATCTTATTTCTTATTATTGGCTACCTAAAAATTAAAACAACAAAACAACGCCTAAAACTCCTTTCATAGCTAGATTAACAACAACAAAAACAACAACAACAACAAAACAAAACCCAGGAAAGCCTCACAGAAATAGGCAATCCCAGTATCAATAAATCACATCTGGACTGTCCACCTATGAGTTAACAAAACCAATTATGATGGTCAGCAAATTATCTAGAGGAGAGATGTATGCATCTTTTCATGTAGGATTAATATGTAAGTAGGTTAAATTAGTTTGGGGAGAAATAAGTGCTTCCTTAATAGCTCATTTGGATGGCTGCATAATATTTATGATCTTTGGGACGTTTTGTTCTTTTTTAAACCAACTATTACTCAACCATTGACTTCAAACTGAGAGAAAACCAAATTCCCGTCACTATCTTGCTCATAAAAGCTGTATATATCTGAATTTTAAGAAACACAGAAATATACAGTTATTGAGCAAATAGGTTGTCTAGTAAAAGTAAGGAAATGGTTAGATCTAGGAAAATTATACTAGAATTAAAAAACACTTCTTTCAGGGGGCTGGAGAGATGGCCTAGTGGTTAAGAGTGCTGACTGCTTTTGCAGAAGACCTGGGTTCAATGCCCAGTACCCACATGGCGGCTGAGAACCGTCTTTGACTCCAGTTCCAGGGGAATCTGATGCCCTCTTTTGACCTCCGTGGCATTGCATGACACGGCTGCACAGCCCTACATGCAGACAGTACATTCATACACATAAAAATAAATAAATAAATAAAATAAAATAACAAAACACTTCTTTCTAATCTGAGAATTAATTGCTCACCTAATTTCATATGTGAATTTTTATGAATATGTATGTTTATATAATTATATATATATATATATATAATATAAACATGTATGTTTATATAATATATATGTGACTCTTATTTGGACAAAGAAAATTTGATAATCTATTCTGCTCATGATTAAAAAAGAGTTGAGGTCACAGTTCTAAATAGCTAAACAGGGAGTGAGGAGGATGTGTTCTGGAAACCTGGGAGCACGTGTCTGAGACAGAGTGAGCAGGTTGAGTTCTTTAAGCCTGGGAGCATGGGGAGCAATCATCATGATTTTCTGCTAAGCATGAGTCATGCAAATTTATGCTATCAAGAAATTTGATTAAATTCAGAGTGTAAACATTGTTTCCTAACTTGTAGCATTCTCAGTGTTTAGAAACAGAAAATCTGTCAACTAGAAATAAGTTTTCCTAATATAAATTTGAGACTGTATCTTTAAAAAACAAGCCAAAGAAGCAACATATGTTTTCTCACATTTCCTTTTATTTTTATGCTAAGTAAGATGCATGCCATATTTTTGTTGCTATTGCTCAGATATAATGGGTCACCTCTTTGTTTTCCAGGATACCTTCATAGCATCCACTCAAGTTATTTCAGCACTTTTAACCAGTGTCATAACATCTGGTCTGGAAAGTTCAAAACCAAAGGAGAAACAAAGCAGTTTAGATGCCTGCTAAAGCTAAAAGTATTAGCCAAAATATTTAGCTTAGTTTTTTTAAAACCAAGTGGATAAATTACTTTAACAATATTTCAGTTGGAAAATTTCCTTTTTTATCCTCTCTAATTCTTCAAACCACAAAAATGCATTACTCAATAGTGTTTACAGAGATGACAATATGCTCAATACCCAGGTCCAGAATATTCCAACCAACTCCAACTGATGTGAAGTTTGCTGTAAGAAGCTTGCAGAAGAACTTGTTGAGGCTGGATGTGGAAGACAGTTTCTGAAATGAGGCCTGGCCTTACTGGACTTTGCTATGACCCTATGGAAAACACAGAGGAAATTTTTCGGGTAAATGCTCTCAAGTTGTGTTTGAATACACTTTAATTCAACCCTTTATATACACCAGTGACCCAATAAACATAGACTTCCTTTGCTGTCATTTATGAAAATGAAACAGGCCAGAATTTGGAGCTGCGGCTTGGAAAAGGGTAAAGAATTTACTTTAAAATTCATTTTGGAAAAGTAATATTGAAATAATTTACTTGTTGGGATGTAGAAAAGTGGTTTATCATTTTAGAATCAGCACCAGAAGCAGATAGCACCCTTTCACAAAAGAGACATGCGGTGCAAGGGTAACAAGCATATTAGACACAAACGGAGTCAGAGCCAATGCAGGACGAAGGAAAGAAAGACTCGGTATGGTGTGGTGCGTACTCTAAGCCATTAGCCATATGGTGCAGTATGAAGAGGGCCTCTGTGGCTAAATAACAGTTGTATCTTATGTGGTTTATTAAATAATTATGCAACAGCAAGTAACACTTTTATAATCATTGGCTGTTTTAAAATATTTTTGTTAATGTTGCTGGATTCACCACGATCAAGGATGCAGGTTCCACTTGGTCTGCATGCTTTGTGTGTAGAATGGAAACTGCCCGCCATGTTAAAGATTTAGAGCACGTTGTTGTCATGAGATGGTGTATCACTCAGGTATGCCAAGGTGTATTTAGGAAAACAGGGACAGGTTTCTCTCAGGGCTGCTCTTCTACCTGCCACCTGTCAGTACAGACACTGCATGTTATAGGAAATGTGCTATTTTTATATATTTTCTACAATATGAGAGCAGGAAGTATTAATACATCCATATGAAAAGCCAAAAAAGCAAAAAAAGGGGACCCAGGTTCGATCCCCAGCACCCACATGGCGGCTAAGAACTGTCTTAACTCCAGTTCCAAGGGAATCCGACACCCTCTTCTTTTATTTTTTTATTTTTATTTAAAAATAGAAGTCTTTACTAAAACAACAAAGCATAAATATTAAAGAATGTATTTAAATAACTTGTGTAATTTACTGCAAGCTTTAAAGGTGCATAAACACTAAAATGTAATGCGCTGCCTTTTTACATCGTTTCCCCCCGTTATCTCCACTTTACCTAATGTTTTCTCTTAACCCACGTTGAAGAAGTAATTCATTCTGTCTTTCTCAATTCTGTCTCAGAACTGGCTACTGCTCGACCACAACACCAGTGCACTTGGCATCCCAGGCTTCGGATCAGATTGCAGCTAAAGCCTTTGTATGTAGTCTGCGTCTTAGCTTACCGAGAGGGAGCTTCAACCATGTTAAAGAAAAAGATATTCCTCAGAAGAATAAAAATTTTGAATGTTTAGTACCCTGTTCTTTGCTCCTTATCCCACCACAGTGGGAGAAGAGTGACATCTTTTTTTTTTTTCTAATTTCTTTTTTTTTCCCCCCGCAGCATTGCACGACATGGGTTCACCAACGTACATGCAGACAGTACATTCATACACATAAAAAATAATAAATAAAAAAGCCAAAAGCCAATTAAATTCCAGAGACCTTGTTATGTGATGGTGGGATGTTTTTAAAGCTGCATTTCTATTTACGGAAACTTTCCTAACAAAGCAATTATTATTTCATTATTTTCCTCCAATATGTAGATCAGCCAGGTGACATATACTTTGGTATGTCATCACACTACTCTGCTCTATAGTCCTTATTTTGCTGTAGAGTGCTGGTTCTGCAAGGTCATTGGAGGGCTGGCAGGAATATCATGGTTCACACCCTGAAGTTGGTTGTGACTTTGGTGCACCTGCCTGGACCACAGAGATCTACCAACAAGGGATCTGTTGTGGAGTGATTCACGCTGGAAGAACAGCGTGCTTGTGCTTGAAAAGTCCTCTTTATTGGCTAGTGAAGTTTTGGGTTCTGAAAAAATGGGTGATATGTATCATTATTTGGAAGATGGAAAATTTAAATTTAATACAGAAGTCCCGAGTGACTTGCGATGGAAAGGCCTCATTTGCTGGGTGAGTGTAACACTAGGAAAGAGCCTTTACAAAGTAGTCCAGACCTTAACAGACCAGAGGGCACAGTAGACACCAACTGTGCTGTTTTAAGAAATCCAGCTTCTTCAAGCTGTTCATTATTATTTGATAACTAATTAAAAAAACATAAGATCTATCATAACCACAACTACAGATACTTGTAGTGGGACAAAATCAACTCTGAAGGTGATTTTTAAAACACTTCTATGTACAGTATTAGGCAAATCAGAGTAATTTTGAGCCTCCTATTCAACAATTAAGACTTTGTAGTGTCTTACCAACTTACCTGTGACCTCTTCTGCTCATTAAGCCTGGGAGGAGGTGGGAGAATTTTAATGGCCTCTTCCTTTGTTTTTCATCATAAGTACTCAAAGGAATTGCACTGATATCATTTTTAAGTGCTAGAACAACATCTTGGAAATACTGATACATGTGAGTTCATGGTGTGACAAATGATGCACATAGTATGTGTGATAAAATGTTTGAAAATATTGACTCCATAAAATATTTAAGGAGCAATGAAAGTAATATTTACATCAATATTTCTTTAAGTTTATCAGATTTACCAAGTGACTGCCAGCTTCTCTTTATATTTGGCTTGTATAGTGCTTGATTATCTATTCAACCATCCAGCCAGCAAATAAAAAGCTGTTTTTATGTCATCTATATATGACTAAGATTGCAAAATAATGAGAATTAAAATCATGAACAAACTGGTCATCATATTTTCTTAAGTAACTGCCATTTCCACAGAAAGGAAGAACAAATAATAAACTATGGTAAATGATCTCATAGGCAAACACTGTCTCCTCACACACAACTTACTACTCCTCAAAGGATTTTATTATGTATAGATAAGGATGCTGATTCTCAAAGACTTTGAATTATCTATTGAAAGTCTGACTTCTAGAGCTGTTCATGGTGGCGCATAGATGCAAGAGGTTCTCGATTTGAGAGGCAGAGGAAGGGAATCACATATTTCGGGCTATCTTGGGTAACAAAGAGAGACTCTGTCTTAAAAAATGAAAGGAACAACAACACTGGACTTGATCAGCTTTAAAAAAAAAAACATGGAGGGCTGGAGAGATGGCTGAGGTTGGGAGCACTGACTGTCCTTGCAGAGGACCCAGGTTCAAATCCCAGCACCCACATGGCAGCCAACAACCATCCATAACCTCAGTTCCAGAGAGTCCTATACCCTCTTCTGAACTCCATAGGCATTGCACAACACAGGTGCACTTACATACCTGCAGACAATACACTCATATACATAAAATAAAAATAATAATAATAAATAAAAATTTAAAAAGAGGACATGAAGATGGGTGGTTAGGGAGGTGAGGATGGGTTTTGGAAGAGATGGGGGACGATCAGTGAATGTGGTCAAGATACATTGTATGAAATGCTCAAAGAATTAATGAAATATTATCTTAAAAACAAGAAACAAAGCAGAAAAACCCAAAAGATAAAGACTACTCTCGTGTAATAGAAATCAGTACAAGGTTTTGAGTCAAGGTAGGCAAATGGAAAATTACAAGACATGATTCAAAAATCAAACTTACTGATTAATCACAAAGATGCTGTATCAGTAGAGTGTGGGGGAAGCTTTATCATTAACTGATCATTTGAATATGAAGCAGACTGAGTCCAATGCTCACTGTCCAAATTACTCTTGGGAGTGGTTCCATCCCCTGGAGCCTGGTTGACCTTCCAGGCTTAAAAACACCCAATTCTTCCTCTCCCAGAAGTTGTCAGTTGGCAGCAGCTCCTCAGCTAGGGCTGCAGATTCATTCCTGCCACCTCTCCCCACTCTCTTGATGAGATTTTGTTTGGCTTTACTTTGTTCAGGTCTTGTGTGTACTGCTATGGATTCTGTGAGTTCATTTGTGCAACCGCCCCAATGTGTCCAGAAAAACACCAATTCCTTGTAGTCAGTCACTTTCTTCACTGTTACAACCTTCCTTCTCTCTTTTCTATGAACATCCCTGAACTGTGTGTGTGTGTGTGTGTGTGTGTGTGTGTGTGTGTGTTATATGAGTTCCATTTAGAGCAGAGCACCCAGCAGTCTCTCATTCTTTACACGTTGACCAGTTGTGAGTCTTTGTTAATTGGCATCCTTTTTAAGAAGCTTCTCTTCTTTTTAAAATGTTCTTAGTAATTTAGAATCATGCATGGACACAGTGAAATATGAGCACATCTAACCCCCATTTCCTTATCCTACTCTCCCCTGAATCCCCTACAACAGGTCCCTCCTCCAGATTCATGTCTTCTTTAAAAAATTAATTTGCTTCGCTATCTATGGAATTTTTACTTAATTAAAAAAACTGGATTTGCCGGGCGTGGTGGCGCACGCCTTTAATCCTAGCACTTGGGAGGCAGAGGCAGGTGGATCTTTGTAAGTTCAAGGCCAGCCTGGTCTACAGAGTGAGTTCCAGGACAGCTCTGGGGCTACAGGGAGACCCTGTCTCAAAAAGGCCAAAAAAAAAAAAAACTGGATTTGCCTGGATCCAGTTGAGCATTTGGGGAGGTACTAACATCTCCCATACATGGGATGGGGTCTGAGGTACTAACATCTCCATACATGGGGTCCTTAAGCAGTGTCTAACCTTTGGCACACCTACATTTTCCATTTCCCTTCAACTCTCCTGTGCTGCTTCACAAGTCACTTACACATTTTTCATTTGATTTGTTTCTAAGGGATTACTATTTTTGATGTTATCATAAACAGTACATGCTTCAAGTTTTTATTTTCTGTTTATTCATTGCTCATTCATAGGAACAAAACTAGTTTAATGTATTGATTTTTAAAGTTTTTAAGAATGACCTTAATAATTATAATAGTTTGCCTGGAAATTTTTGGGATAATCTCAGTATGTATTCATGTCTTTTGAAAATAATAAAAGCCATATTTCTTTCAAAAAAAAAAGAAAATATAAAAAGAAAAAAGTCAAAGTCTTACTACTAGAAAGTATTGCAAAAGGACTTGAATGCAGTATTGTACAGAGAAAAGCCTTTACTCAGACCATTATTGGAAGTTCTTAGTGGATTTTACATAAAGCATGGGGCTGAGAGTTATTGTGAGCATTGCCTGAGACCAAAATCATACTCCAAATAATACATATTTTCCACAAGTAGATAAATAACACATAAACATTTGGAAACCATAAATTATTTTGATATACTGTTTTTCTTTTTTGTGGGATCAGGTTGAGTGAAGGAAGGTTGTTAGCTAAATAGATTTTAGCTTCAGGTGAAATGTTTCATTTCATAGAATAATATATTCTTATATTACTTATGTATTTAATATTTTTCTAAAAAGAAAGTGACTGCCACCCATTTGGTAGACATTTGTGTTTTGATGTGAAGCTTCATGCTCCCCTGATCAGGTAGCTGCTTTGCTTCAGAGAATCCTGGTTGCTGGCCTGCTTAGCCTGGCTTACTGCCGTCCATTGTCAATAAATATCTTGGGGGTTTATATTTCATTTGTAGAACTGGTTGCACCCATTTTTCTAAAGTTTTGGGGCTGTAACATGTGACTTCTTCAGTTTTTCAAAACTAGTAGGTTGCTGGGAGGACTCAACTTCAGCATGTTTTAAGGGCAGCTGTAGGTGAAGACTAAAATTGTGAGGTTTTATTCTAGGGACAAATGCCACAGGAGGAACTCTTTTTACTCTCTCTCTTGTAGTATATTGGGGAACCGGTTTGCTGATAAAAATTCTTTAAAGAAACTTGAGACTGTTTGTCAGTTGTGTGACATGAGTTCCAGTCATTCATAACAAGATTTATTGCCATTTAGAAATGGGATATGACATAGAATATTTGAATGTCTTTTCCGAATGTGTATAGTGCTTCCATATTCTCAATCTGACATTTCCATTTGTGTGGATCTGCTGAATAATAGACAAATTCTAGATAACAGGTATTTCTGAGGTCTTTTCTAAAAATGCAAAGGTGTTATGGTACCACAGAACCGTGTAATTTGGCAATAAAGCTAGTTATGCACATTGCACTTTGGTGAAGTAGAAACACAAGGGGAATGAAGAAGAAGGAACAATGGAGATATGAGAAATTCCACAGGCAATGGACTGAGATTGTGTATGTGGCATATACAGTCAACGTTTCCCAGAAGAAGTTCTTGAAATTGTCACCAGGTGTGATACTTGGGGCAAAGCACAAAGAATTTTTATTAACAAATGTATGCACAATAATGTTAAACATAGAAATAAGAAAAAAAAATCTGTGGAAAACACTAAAGATCCTCATATTATACCAAGCTTCTTTCAATGGCAAATGCTTACATTCTAAGTTTTGTCCCCATTGTAAAGAAGCTGATCTTCCCTGATGAAAGCAGCTGGCAAAGATGGCTGCCACAGGTACTTTACTTTATCAGGGCTTGCTAGCAGAGATGGTCCTTTCATTTTCACAGGCATTTATAGTGTAAATGAGGAACAACCTATCATAAAATAATGCTAAGAAGATCAAAGAAAGCAATCCCAACTACCAAGCTAAAATCGTTCTGGGAAAATGTTTTTGATTATGGTTAATAATGTAATCAAGCCAGCAACCTGCCTAGAAGTTGCAGTTACTACAGAATTACTGCTAATATTACACAGTGCTTAATTGATAATAACATGGCAAGAAAGGTAGGGACAGATGAGGACAAGGGGCTAATAAAATATTTACAGAGGGACATATAGTCTTGATTGAAGTACTACATATATTTCCTCAGTAAAACAAAGCATTGTTGCAACTGAAGATTTAGTATGAAGGCAGGAGCTGGGGGGGGGGGGGCAAAAGAAGGAGGAAAACCAAAGGGATAATTAAAAAAAAAAAAAAAAACTCTTTGATTTCATTCCGTAAAGACCAATTACTTTTTTGTCCTCTGTGGGTGAAAAAAGATTCTTCTTAATAGCAAAATCATTTGAAGACTTTCTGATTCGTTTTATATTTAGCAGATTATAGCTTTAGTCATCAGCAGGATAGAGCCCCACAAGCTGACAGACCTGAAATCATGTCCTTTGATTGTAATTGACAGAAAAAGCATTTAAGGGAAAGAAAAAAATATTTTATTCATCTTTGATTACACTGTGATGTGATTTGGTGACATAATACAGCTGGGAACTGAGGCAAGAAAGGCAGTAATTCCTCCCTGGGACTTGACATGATGCAGCCTTTAGTCATCTTTACGGCAACGCCTCCCGCGACAATAGTCGCCTTGATGGCGCTAGACAAATAGATACCCAGTCCTAGAATTTAAAAGGCAAGCAGCTCTAAAATAACATTTCTTAAGGCAATATACTTCAGCCTTAAATACTTGACAAGCACACATTTGACTGGACCTAAAATTAAATCTGTTCAATTTAAACATTTTGTGGTATAAAACTAGCCCCCATTTAAGCAACACTTTCTTAAAATAATGGAAAATAAATGGTTTATGCACAATAGCTCTTTAAAGAGATGTATGCTTTTTAAGGAAATAATGTGTCAGTTACAGTGGCTGTGCACTTTAACCCATCCGTGAGCCTGGCTTTGTTTTTGTATTTAATGTGAGTTTCCTCTTTACTCTGCACTCTCTCTTATTTCCCTTCAGGCCAGCTGTTTTAGTCTATAGTTTGGACCTGTAGAAAAAAGGATGCGATATGTGCTGATATGCTTGAAGCAATGTCACATTGGCAATGACACAGGGAAGACCTTGCTCGCATGGCTTCCAAGTCTTTATCTCATTAGACTTCATATTCAAGGAATAGAATAATTACTTAGAAGTTTGATTCTATATCCTCAGTGTGATAAGAAACATAAGTTATCTGTACTTATTCACAAATGATTTTATAAAGCTCAGATTTTAAAGGACCCAATACCAAAAATCAAAGTATTTATATATTTCATGAAACTCAGGAAATGTATAACATGAACACCTAATATAAAATTAAGCCTCTAAATTTTCTTATAGATCAGAGATCTGAAGTATGTGTGTATATTAAAGGCTTGTAATATCTATAATATGACAAAGAAAGAAAACTTATTGCTTATCAACATTGGCTGGTGATTAAGAGATCTGAATATCAGAAAACTGTGTATGTGCATATGTTTGTGGCCAAAAGAGAATTAAATATCTATCTAGGAATGACTTATGCAGGAGTTGCATTTTCCAAAGAAGAGTATGAATCGTCAGTACATGATGATATTTATATATGTAAATCAACTATTTGAATCTGCAAGTTAATTGTGTCTAGAAATGTCAGACTAATTATAAACTCATGATGTATTTACTTGAATGCCCCTAAAGCTTTTTCAAACTAAAGTTTTCAATTTACAGAAGGTTGCTTCAGTTACCACATACAGAGTCCCTAAATCATACCTTTCAGAGTCATCTTGGTCTCATTTCCACAAACACAAAGTTGTCAGACAAAATGCTGTTCAACCTCTCATGAAAAGCAGATCCAGTGTGCTTCCTGCAATGTCGAGTTCCAGGTCACCTTGCTGTCAGTGAGGCCGAGAGCACATACTTCCCAGAATATCTTTAATGATCTCCTAAAGGCATTAAAAAAGTTCTAAACAAGATACTTGTCGATCAACAGATTTCATCTGTGCTAACAGTTGTTTTTAATGAGAGATAAGTATCCCCCCCCCCTTTTCTTCTTACTATTCTCTGTTTATGACTTTCCAGCTTGGTTTACTTGAAACACCTTACATTTTGGTTGGTTTCAATGAATTTTCACTGCTGGGACACACTTAGTACTTTCAACATGTAATTGCCATACATGTGCCATCACTTCATATTTCACATTAGACTAGTTTTAATCTAGTTTTTTTTTTTTTGGTCTTTTTGAGACAGGGTCTCTCTGTAGGCCCAGCTGCCTGGAACTCGCTAGATAGACCAGGCTGGCTTTGAACTCCCAGACATCTACCTGTCTTTGCCTCCCAAATGCTGGGATTAAAAGCATGGACCAACAACCCTGGACAAAATAGTTTTATTTTTTTTTTAATCAAATGGCAGGTGGGGAAGCTGTAGAGATGCCTTCTTGGTTAATAGCACTGGCTGCTCTTGTAGAGGACCCAGGTTCGATTCCCAGCATGGACATGGTGGGTAACAACCATCTGTTCTAGGGTTTCTGATGCCCTCTTTTGACCTTCCTGGGCAGTGTAAGGCCCAGGTTCACCCATCTACATGTAGGCAATATACTCATACTTGTAAATAAAAATAATAAAAAACAAAATTGATTTATTGCCATTTACAAAGTAAAAATAGCACAGTCCAAGTTTTGACAATTATTCAAACATTATTGAATGATTTGCATACTTTTTCTCCTATCTCCTTAACACATCTTTAACTATCACAGAACAACATGGAAATGAAGGAGAAATTAATTTACTCTCTTATATAATGTCTTGAGGCTCAAATCCTTATTTAATACTTAAAGGGGCAAATATAGTCCTAACTCTTTACAAGTTACTATTGGGAAATAAGTCTGTTTTGTTTAGGAAATTTCCCTTCATGTTAGAACTTACATTTATTTATTTATTTATTTATTTATTTATTTATTTACTTATTATTTTTTTATTTTTATTTTTTTGGTCTTTTTGAGACAGGGTCTCCCTGTAGCCTACCTGTCCTAGAACTCACTCTGTAGACCAGGCTGTCCTTGAACTCACAAAGATCCACCTGCCTCTTCCTCCCAAGTGCTAGGATTAAAGGTGTGCGCCACCATGCCTGGCGAACTCAAATTTCTTAATAAGTGTATCAATCGTTTTATAAAGTTGACACAAAGAAGAAAATCTATCCTTATGTATTTAAGTTAACTCTTTTTCAGAAAGCTTTTTTTCAGTCTTTTATTTTTTAATTTTATTTATTTTTTTGTATGTGCATGAATGTACTGTCTGCATGTAGGTCTGTGCACCTGTGTTGTGCAATGCCGCGGAGGTCAGAAGAGGGTGTCGGATTCCCCTGGAACTGGAGTTCTCCTGGAATTGGAGTTACAGACGGTTCTTAGCCACCATGTGGGTGCTGGGGATCGAACCCGGGTCCTCTGCAAGAGCAGTCGGTTCTCTTAACTGCTAGGCTATCTCTCCAGCCCCCACAGAAATCTTTTTATACTTCTGGGAATGTTTAAAAAATGTTGCTTAGCAAATATTGACTATGAAGGCCAATACTTATTACTTTTTATAATTAACAAGCCAGTAGACATAATTATATCTATAATTATATGATATAATAATTACATCACATTATCATTGTAAATTAAAAATAATGTTAATATTTATGAACTAAGCTAAGTTGAATAGAAAATTTTATACTGGGAACTTATTTTAACAGAATTGGAAATAAGAAAGAAAAAAAAAAAACATTCCAGTAATCATTTGAATCCAGGCTAGTAAGATGGCTCAGGGCATAGATGGCTTGCCTCCTGGGTTTTCATCCCCTGAGCTACTGGTGGAAATAGAGAATGGGCTCCAAGCATTTATCTCTGACTTCCACATTGACTCCACACCGTAGCACATGTGTGTGTATACCTGTATTCATACATACATCACACACAATAATAAAAAATAGAAAGGGTATATGAATTTAAACTAAGTATGTTTAATTTCTTAAAATCAGTCTTCACAGACTCAAATGATACGACCCCAGCAGTGTCAAGCCCTGGTTAGTACAGCAACATTACTTCGCTGATTAATGATCTTATTCTGTTTACTTTCATGAAGTTACATGAAGACTTTTCCAGAGAATCAACAAAATAAATTCATTATTTGAAAAATTAGATTCTTACCTTGAAAGCTGGAATATATAATTAAGGAAGCTAAGGTCTGTTATGAAAATGTTTGCAATGGTGCACCTTTTGAAATTTAAATATATTAAATATTTAATGTATAATATTAAATACATTTAAATACATGATAATTTAAATACATTAAATGCTATCTAAAGAATTTATTTTTAGGACATATTTTAGAACAAAGTTGAGTGATAAAATTATGTTGAGCAAATGCCAATTTTGGTGTGAAACATTGCAATAAGTGTCCTATATTACATACATTAATATATTAATATAGGTTGGTATTTCAAAATTGGAACAGTGACACACCTTGAGCCCCAGCCAAACTCTTCCTCGCTTTGTATCTGTTGATATGGAGATGTGTATCCCTCTATCTTCAGAGTGATAGAGTTATTCTTCTCAGATGCATCCAACTTCATAACGTCTTCTTTCTACTGTATGAGATCTTGCATGGAGTCATAGGTGCAGTAACATTTGCTAAAAGTAAGCTGTCCCTTCACTGGGTCATCTTAAAAGTAATATCTGAATCCCCAAATTATAAACGTACATATGATTATCCTTTTAAATGATTAATTTTACTATGCCAGTACTACATTTTAAGGATATGTTACAAATGAGTTCTTGAAAACTGAAAAAAAAGTGAATTATGGCTACAAAAATCAAATCCTTAAAATTAACATTTGAATGAAAAGCAATTCAGGGGATAATTATAGCTCACATTCTACATTCAATGCATTTTGATATATAGCTAATCACTCCTAGTAATATCCCTTAGTTGAATCTTTGTTAACAACAATAACAATTTATTGCAAAATTAATTCTTTGGCACAATTTAACATTTAGCCATGTGAAGTCAAAGTGAACTGATTTCCTTCAGACCACTTGTGCTCCGCTTCCCTCTGTTCACATCCTAATTGGTTATTACAGGTCACTTTAGAACTTAGTTTAAAAATAAATTAAATTGGTTGCAAGGTGCATTTAATAGAAATAGCTTGATATTTTTGGCTCGTGGGGTTTTATTTAAATAAAAAAGGTGAAGTAATGCAATCATCTTTGGTTATAAAAGTGATGGATGAATTGAAAACATTTTTGAATCAGGTCAATGGTACTGATGATTAGTACATTGTTAATCAAGTTCCTCAGATTGCTATCAAATGCGTTAGCTCTTTCGCTCAGGCTGGTGAGAGGATCATGAATATTAAAGAGATTCAAATGGATGTGCTCTCATGGAATATGGAGCCTTATAAATGAAAAGGCTAAATGAGTTCAGACTCACTCTATGGACTCATATAGCTCTTAAGTCAAAGAAATGCCTAATCAACTTCTTTGCTCACACATAGCAACCAAAGACAAAATTTTCCTTTTCTCTTTATTTTCTTTCCCTGTTTTTCCTTTTTTGGGTAAACTGAGTCTTAGTCACATTAATAAACTTGGATATGTGGTTCAGGAAAAGTTATTTTTAAATAAAAGATATACAGTCAAATGTGTCTAGCCTTTTGGACACAACACTGACGTCTAAGAAATCTGGACCTGGAACTCCTGATGAAGGGAGATGACTGATTCGAGGAGGTGGACAGGTCAGGGCTCTCAGGATCTCAGTCAGTTCAATCCCTAGCATGCTCATACAAAAGCCAGGCACAGCAAATGTCCTTGTGACTCCCAGGCTGTGGAGGCAGACACGAGGACAACCCTCAGGCTCTGGGCCAGCCAGTCCAACTGAGTTAATGAGCCCATGTTCAATGAGACAGCCTATCTCAAAAAGTTAAAAGGTGGAATTGATATTGAGGAAGATGTCTGATATGCCTCTGCTGATGTGATCTCTGGCCTCTGCACACATGCTCATAAACACACACACACACACATACACACACAAATATGTACACATAGGACAAATATGACACATGGACATGAACATGTAAGTTCACACACACACAAAAACAATTACAGAAAGTCTCACAATTTTTGATGAAAGTTTATGTTTTTCTGTTGAGTCACATTCATAGCTATTCTGGTGCACATTGGCCCATGAGTCAGGGCTGATAGGTGTTTCTGGTACTAGGTAGAATTTAAAAGGATAGTCCATGAAAGATTCAAGAACAGTCCATGTACATGGTTCAAAGTGTAGACTGTTTTAAAGGGAAAGAGTGAATATCGTGTTAAGAAATTACTTCTTGGGGCTGGAGAGATGGCTCAGCAGTTAAGAGCACTGGCTGCTGTTGTAGAGAACTCAAGTTCAATGCCACATGGTGGCTAACACCCATCTGTAACTCCAGTTCCAGGGGAATTTGACACCCTCTTCCTGACCTCTGTGGACATTGAGCACCATGGGTGGAATTACATAAATACAAGCAATACACTCATACACATAAAACAAAAATAATAAATAAAATATTAAAAAAGAAATTACTTCTCAGTGACACATATAGTTCTTTACTTTTCCATTTAGCAAAAATGTTCTTATGCTTTTAAAATTTATGCCATTAGAAATGAAACACTGTATGCAATAAAATTTTCATCTGATTTTAATTATTCCTAAGCAACATTTTTTTTGTATGTGCATGAATGTACTGTCTGCATGTAGGTCTGTGCAGCAGTATAGCGCAGTGCAGCGGAGGTCAGAAGAGGGTATCGGATTCCCCTGGAACTGGAGTTCTCCTGGAATTGGAGTTCCAGATGGTTCTCAGCTGCTCAGCCTGCAGCATTTTTTAATGGATAAAATTATCCATAGATATTTCTAAATATTTATTTCAGGGTTTATGTAGTTCTGCTGCTGCTGCTGTTGTTGTTGTAGTTGTTGTTGTTGTTGTTGTTGTTGTTGTTGTTGTTGTTGTTGTTGTTGAGAAAGGGTCTCTCTATTGCCCCAGCTATCCAGGAACTCACTTATGTAGTAGACCAGACTGGCCTTGATTTAACAGATATCCACCTGCTTCTGCCTCCTGAGTGCTGGAATTAAAGCAGTTGCCACCACGTCCTGTGGTTTATGTCATTCTTAAGAAGCTAGAATTTTTTTTCAGAGTGGCTATTTAAGTTTGCAAAAATAAAAATACATATAATAAAACATCTCATATTTAGATATAAATAGAAACAAAATAATACAATTATAACTAATAAAATAACATGCTACAAAGGCTAAAGTTAGCATAATGCTGATTCTTAATATAAATACATAAACATATTTATCTCTTACAAACATCTTGTTTGGGAATAATGACACATTTCCTCATACCATAATAACTCAAAACAAAACAAAAAATTTAAGTTAGTTGTTTATTTAAAAAAGAAATTCTAAGTGCCTAGTTGTAAGGCAAACTGAGCAACGTTAATGTTATATTCCTTGTGATCTGAAAACAACTGTGCTCTTATATTGTGAATCCCTAGACAGGTTCTAGAATTAACCTTCCATTTATTTTCGGACTTTGGATTTTTGGTATATGATGGTGAGTATGTATGCATATTTTAGAGTAATATAAAATCAAAATGTAAAAATGCAAATCAAGAAATATGATATGGAATAACATACAGTTTTGTTTTCAGATGACATAATTTTAGTATAGGTGCAGTGTATCAGGCTGGTGTAACTTAGCCGTTCTGGGTGCTTAATGACCATACTTTATGGCCCATACCAATTTGGCTGAGGGGCCTAAGGGATAACTTTGTTCCTTGCCCTCAGAGATCAACTAAGTCCCAGGGGATGAGGCATGGGGGCATCTCTTGAAATGTCCTGAAAATGTGAGTCATCAGTCTTCCTATGTAAGGAGGTCTTGGAGATCCACTAATAGACTTCAGCCAGTGTGCAGTCTATAAAGAGGAAAGTCTGCTCATGCTTCAAAAAGGGAAGCCTGGTCTATCAAGACCTGACTTTGTCCTCCAGTGGATGGAACTGGTAAATAAAAAGCAGAAAAGAGCC
Source organism: Rhizomys pruinosus (assembly GCA_009823505.1). Taxonomy (NCBI): domain Eukaryota; kingdom Metazoa; phylum Chordata; class Mammalia; order Rodentia; family Spalacidae; genus Rhizomys; species Rhizomys pruinosus. Next base: position 359,382 of record VZQC01007040.1, on the reverse strand, counting down.
AGGAGCCCCCCCCAATAAAAAATCCCCAAGTGAACCCTGAAGACCAGATCCTCAACTGACTTTGAGAAAACAAAAACCTTGGTTAATCTGAGCTAACTGTGTGGCCTTAAGCATCTAAAAGGGAAGTATAATCAAAAATAAATAATCAGTAAGACCTGAGAAATTATACTTCAGGTAAAATACTTGAGTTATTAGTAAAAAGACAAAAAGACAAAAAAAGAGAGAGCACTGTTGTTTTGCCTGTCTTCAATTCTTTTCTTTAATTTTAATTTTTAATTTTTAATTTTTTTTAAAAATTAAAAAAATTTAATTTTTAAATTTTAATTTTTAATTTTTTGTGTGTATGAATGTACTGTCTGCATGTAGGTCTGTACACCCATGTCATGCAATGCCTCAGAGGTCAGAAAAAGGTGTCGGGTTCCCCTGGAACTGGAGTTAAAGATGGTTCTCAGCCTCCATGTGGGTGCTGGGGATCAAACCCGGGTCCTCTGCAAGAGCAGTTGGCACTCTTAACTGCTAGGCCATCTCTCCAGCCCCTGTCTTCAATTCTCACAAATTGGAGAGAACATCAACAGTAAAAGAACTTGAAAAAAAAAAACTGACTGAAATAATGACGTTCTCCCCAAAACAATAAGCCTCTGCTTTGGGAAAAACAAAACAAAACAAAACAAAACAAAACAAACAAACAAAAAAAAACCAAAACCAAAACAAAACAAAAAACAACTCTGGAAAAACTCGGAAAAAGATGCAAGACATGTATGGCAGAATGCATGAACTCAGGCGGGGTGGGGGGCATGGAAAGGGGATTGATAAATGATGTATGATGTATGGAAAAGTTTAATAACAATAAAATATATTTAAAAAGTTAAAGGGAATGTTTAAGGGGTTATAAATATTTTAGTCCACAAGGAAATGAAGACTGTCTTTAACTTACAAACAGTAGTTGGTTGCTTTCTGTAATACTTGTTATGAAATGGCAAAACTAACTCCATTTTGTCCTAGCTGACTTTTGCTGGGTTTTTGCCCAGCCATTCCCACTGCAGCCAGCCAGGCAGATTGTATCATGCAGGCAGTTTCAGGAAGTAATTGCTTCTACAGTATTGGGAAGCCTACAAGTAGCCAGGTAACCAGTCCTCTCAGCCAGCCTAACTGAAACTCTTTGCTAACTGAAAACCTCTTTATTAACCAACCTGCCCATGATCTGGTGCAGCTCTGCTGACCTGATGTAACTATGGTTCTTGGCTTTGCTCTTGGTGTGGTGTAATTGTGGTTTTAAGCATTATAAACCTTGCCTTGCTTCTCCTTGGGGTCAAGAGTTGCTTGCGGCATTAGCCCCCTCCCTGACTGCTGACTCTTAATAAAGCACTCCTAATTAAAAAATTCCAATTTATGATGGATTGTTACATTTATTAGCTATTTAAAAATTGAATTTATGATAGAATGAGATGTTAAGAAAATAGAATTCTGAGAGGAATATATCTTTGGTGGTGAGAGACCAAGCATGTTAAATTTTCAGAAGCCCCAAGCCCCATGAAAGGGTTTGCATGGGTCTGAGTCATTCAGGATGAAAAGAGAACAAGGTCACCTTGAGTTGACAACCAAGGAAGTAAATGGGGGGTGTACAGGGTAACTTTTTTTTACTGTTATTAAACTTTTCCATAAGTCATACATAATTTCTCAGTTGATTCTTTCCATGCCTCCCACCCCACCCGAGTCCCTGCACTCTGCCATACATGTCCTGCATCTTTTTTCTGAGTCTTTCCAGAGATTTTTTCAGTTCTTTTGTTGTTGTTCCCTCTAACTTGTATTGCTTAGGGTGACTTTTACAAGAGACATTTCCAAATAGCCTTAGAACTAGAATACAGTATAAAAAGTCAGTTACTAGTACATTGGTATCCACATTTTCATAGTCATGAAAAATGACACATACTTTAAGGAATGTCCATATTTCACTTTTATGGAAAGACCAAACACTATGAGAATATGATTGCAAGGTCAGCATATTTCTAGCATTATGGGTGTCAAATTCTATTGAGTCATAATAGAATTTGGGAAGCCACTTTGCCAAAATAAGCAAGTTTCTTTTTCTTTTTTAATAAGAACATTATTTTTTATTTATTTTTGTTTATTTTTATGTGTATGAATGTACTGTCTGCATGTACGTTTGTGCACCCGTGACGTGAAATGCCGCAGAGGTCAGAAGAGGGTGTCGGATTCCCCTGGAACTGAAGTTCTCCTGGAATTGGAGTTACAGAAAGTTCTCAGCCGCCATGTGGGTGCTGGGGATCGAACCCGGGTCCTCTGCAAGAGCAGTCGGTGCTCTTAACCTCTAGGCCATCTCTCCAGCCATTGCAAGTTTCTTTAACAAACAAGCACAGTATCAACTTGATAAATTTCCCATCCTGCCCTAGCGGTGAATGGAAAGTTCAAGGTTAAAGTTAGGATATTCTAATTTATAATTCAATATGAATATATTCCTTAATATTTAACTTTATTTAGAACAAAGCAATAAGTTAAAGTATAATCTCCATTATGACACATGTTTTGAGGAAAAGTATTAGATTTTAAGAAAAAAAAATAATAGAATAATTAAATCTTCATTACAGTGTGATATTTAGAAAAGACTTTACAAATGATGTTGTTTAAGTAAGAACTTGAAGGTGAATAGAAGTTAGGCAAATGCAAAATAAAGAATGTTGCAGGACATATATAAAAGCATAAGAACATTCATTTATGGGAACACAGAGGAAGTCAGAATATGCAAACAAATCTTTATACTGGCAAGAGATGTGGATGGAGAATTGGGTATGGCCAATTCATGATGATCATGGAAAGATTTGGAATTCTAGTTTAACACCATGGAAAATCTACTGAAAGGTTTTAAGCCAAATTTAATTATCTAATATAGAAGTTTATTCTGATAAAGAATGGATTGAAAGGTGGTAAAAATTTGGAGAATATAATAATTTAGACTTTAGAGCCCTACAAATAGAAATGCTTCTGTTTTGGCAAGAATTTGCTGGGAGGGACATGGGTGGTGATTAACAGAATTGAAACATAGTATATATTTACATCTAAGCAACAAAACTTGGTAGCTAGTTATTATGGTTTAGAAAAGTAGCTAATAGAAAGTTTTTGGAAAGAAGGAAATCAAAGATATCAAGATTTGAGGCATTAGAACAAAGTTATGGGTAAACAGAAGCCTTTTTGAGAAATTAATGATACCAGAAAGAACATATTTGGTTAGAAAATCAGGGGTTAGATTTGTCCACATTTGTCTTGGAAATGCCATCAACACTGATAAGAGAGTCTGTCCAGGCTGCTGGAGACACTGAGATGATAACACAAATGGTAACACAGATGATAACATAAATTTGAGATGTTTCCCAATTCTGGGATCGATGTGAGGGGCAAGGAATAAAGTGGGAATTACACAAGGTGGGGATCTAAAGGTCTCTAAAATAAAGACTGGGTACAGGAGAAAGAAATTTGTGAGCCAGAAAGACACCAGGGTTAGTTGGGTTAAAGGGCAACGCTGTCTCAAAAAGACCAAAAAGACACACACACACAAAAGACACCAGGAAGAAGGCCAGGTAACTTTGAGAAGTCGATGAAGAGAAATATGACAAAGATGTGCAGATGTGTTAGATGCTGCTTGGAGGGTGCAGAGAGCTGAAATGTGGAGTTCTGGAGTTATGTTTCCATCACAACATCCTTGTGTCCAGACTGTGACCTTCTTAGGGAAGGGTCTTTGTAAGTGTACAAGGTCAAGGTAGAGTTATACAAAGTGTCTCTTAATTATAAAGGAGAGAGAAGATGCAAAATTTCTTAGGCACATTGGACTGAAAAGAGGACATTATATATTTTTTTGCTTGTTTGTTTTGAGACAGGGTCTCCCTATAGCCCCAGCTGTCCTGGAACTCACTCTGTAGACCAGGCTGGCCTTGAACTCACAAGGATCCGCCTGCCTCTGCCTCCCAAGTGCTAGGATTAAAGGTGTGCGCCACCACGAGAAGGACATTATATGTGATAGTTTAATGTTCCTGATGAATAATATTGCAAAGTTTTCTGTGAAGTACAGGGGATGAAGAGAAGTTCGCCATAAAAACCTGAAGGTAAGAAATTGTAAGAAGAAGGAGAGGGAAAGAAAACAGGTAATATTGATGAGGAATGAGGACTACTGATTGGGTATTGTGATATGAACTTCTGGTGAAACCAGTCTATCTCTGTGACTCATAACCTTCCCAGAACAGAGTTCTTTTTGATAAAACTTGTAAGCCTATATATTTCACACATAACCATCTGAAGTGATTCCAGATAGTCCAGTGTTTAAGGTGTGTATACTTTGCATTTAGTCAAATGTATACTTCTCTTCCCCATTCCTAGGTGATTTCTTAAGCATCATGATTCTTTTCTTTAAAACAAGTGAATCATCTCAGGCATCAAGATAAAATGGAGAACAGTCTCTTTGTGACAGATTTTTAATTAAAAATAGTTTTTGAGAAAAATTCTGGCTATGGAGCCCAATCTGGCATCAAATTCTGGACGAGATCATACTGCCTGCTTCCCTCTCCAACTCTGGGTTATAGGAGAGAACACCATGACCTTCTCATCTGCATTGCATAATTCCATTATAAGAAATGCCCAGAAAGGAAAATCTTTAGAGACAAGAAAATAGACTACTGGTTTGATCAGCCTGTAAAATAGGATTACTAATGAATCTGAGTTTTGTCTTTGAATAATGAAAATGCTTTAAGACTAATTGTGACAATGGTCACATTATTCTATTAACAAACTAAAACCTTTAAGTGATCATATTGTGTGGTATGTGAATGATATTACAAAAAAAGTTGTTTTGATAAAGTCAAAAATTGAGTTAAGACTCGCTCATCACAACAAGGGAAACAACCCCGACTACTAAATACATAGGTGTAACTACAGTCCACAGAACCGGCAGTGCAGCTCTTAACCTGCCCTTGACTGGCTTCACATCATCTGATGCAAGAGACTGATACCAAAAATCCAGATGCACTGACACTCCTGAAAATATTGGGCAAGTTAACATCTTCAAGGTTTTTCAAAAAGACGATTGAAGGTGACTATAAATCCTTGATAGAAAAGTACACTGCTTCACAGGGTAAGGTAGCCCAACAATAATTTATTTTGAAAGCTGTAATTCACGTTTGACATTATCATCTGATGCCTTGGGTGCTTTGGACTGTAATGATTGGCTCTGAGCTACACTGGGAGATTTCCTGAGAACATTAATTCTTAATAACAGCCGTCAAAAGATTGCAAAGTAAAATGGGCGGAAGCGCATAACCGAAGTCCAAAGCATCCGATGGCACGAATTAGAACAGCAATCTATCATTAAAAACATTATAATCCTCGGAATGAAAATGAGGAAGGAGAGACAAATTTAAAATAAAATAACTGAGATTTCGCTGTTTTAAATGGTGAAGTGTCACGCATCTTACTTAGCTAATCTACACAGAACAAAAAAGGAAAAAGATGGCGAGATAGAAATGCTTTCTCTTAGGCCTTTTGCTAGCTCTCAGTAAGATTTGAGGCTATTTTTAACTGAGTCAAGTATGTAATTTAGGAATTCAGGATGGGGTTTTACTTAACCTGAGGGTTCATGAAAATAAAGATGCAGATGATGTCAGCTGTTAATTTCACCTGTACCTGATTCACAATGCAGTTATCAAACAGTAGTGAAGATCATGTGGGAATAAAGAGATTTAGATTTCATTTTTCCTGTTCTCAACACGATTATCCCAGTGTAGCATTTTTACCGTGAAAGGCTTCTAGGGTTGCCTATGAATTACCGTAGGTGATAGGGAACAGGGACTGAATGCGTAATAGGAGATAAAGTTCCATTTGCAACCCATTCTTAGTGACAGCTGATTGAATTTGTAAAATGTAATATTAAGGTATGCTACTTTGTCAGAATGACTTCTGTTGAAAAGTTTTTAGAGTGATTATGTAGAAAAAAGGGCTCATTTATTTGGCTTAATTAAACAGGGAAGCGAAGAATGACGCTAAAATAAGTGTTAATGTCACATGAAAATTCGTCAGTAGGCTCCCCATCCTCTCAAACCTGGTGGGTGGACAGGAAGTCTCTGCTACTAAGCTCCACTTCGCTTTCCAGAAAGACCAGCTACACCTGGAATTGAGTTTCTGAATCTTGTATTTACCTCAAAATGCTCTGGACTGCAGTCCACCTCAGATTTTAGAGAAAAGAAAGCAAACAACACATGAAGTAAAATAACTGAATATTTTATATGAGGAATAAGGAAGCTGGATCTATTTAACGGGAAATTTGTGAACTTGTAGGCAAATTTAAAACAAGTATTTCTAATGACTTTGTCTCTGTTCCTAAGAAACAGATGAAGAACAACGGATAAATGAGTTGAACCCAGGTTGCAGATTGCAAAGGGCACAAGCAACAGAAAGGGTGTGGTGAGGAAAGTCGGTCACATGGAGAAGAAAAGCAAAGGATGGGGGCGCACTGAAGGCCAAGAGGATCCTCTTATTTGAACCACTTGTTTACATGCTCCTTAATCACAAGGCCTGTTTCTATCTCAAAGCAGAAGAGGGTTTGTTAAAATTAAATGTTGTTTGATTTAAAATTTGTTTCCCTTTTGACAACAGAACTACTTAAAATGCGCAGTAAGTGCCTCATCACTATCCAGGAGTATGTGGACTTTTTCTCGTTAAAAACAATGCTCATTTGCTTCTAGATACATGTGTTTAGTAGCAAAGAAACCCTCCCTTGATTAACGGCATTAATCATCAATTTAGGAAGAAAATCTGCTCGGATAATTTAAAATCTTTCCTAATGAATCTTTGTACATCCTTAGTGTTGGAAGGTTGCATGACCTTCATTAAGAGATGTATGTAGATGGGGAGGAGTCAGCGGAGGAACCCTGCCTGAGCATCTCACTGAAAAAAATCAGGACCTGGATTTGATTGCTGTACATCACTCCCACTTGTGAAGGCTTCCTGCTCTGATTTCAGTTCAGTCAGTTTGATGATTTGAATAGACTTTATCGCATTACATAAATGTCTACTTTCATTTATTGTAGGGAAATCTTTCATTTTTCTGACCACAAATTCTCCTCAGATGAGAGGCCCTTGCTAGTACAATCATCTTCAAAAACATTTCATTGTAGAAAGGTTTGCAGAGCATTCCAGAAATAACAAGCTTGGGTGAATCATCCTGCAGTTCTTTAACATTAAGTTAACTGCTACCGGGTTTTGTTGTCAGAGGAACATGTGCCTGCTTTGCTCTTTCCATAGCCTGTGGTTCTGGAGATGGTGATATGAAAAGTGGCCTGTGTTGTGAGGGAATTAATGTTCCTCCGTGGGAAGTAATGCAAAGCAGAATTACATGCGAATTAGCTCAAATGTGTTATGGTAACAGAGTGGAAGCCACCTGGCTCTTAAGAAATCATGCATAAAGCTTAAAAGAAATTTTGAGGAGTCACTGACTTCTTTCTAAGTTTAGGGAATCTTGCCTGTGAAAGCACCAACCTACATGCAGACAGTGCACTCATACGCATAAAAAATAATTAATAAGAAAGGTAAGCATTACGACAGGACCTGATTTATAGTTTATAAACCACTTCTACAGAATTAAACTACCCTTTACTCTTCTCACACAGACCAATAATTATCCTTGAAAAAAAAGGAAAAGGAAGTCTGTCGTCTCCTCAAATAAAGAGACAAAAACAAACAGAAAAATCAACTATACAAATATAACTAACAGGCAGGCAGATAATAGATGATCATAGCAAAGATGTCTTGAGCCAAAAGCTAGAATCACAATGCCTGCTTTGAATTTCCTACTTGGTGTTTGTCGTGTCTGTTTTCTCCTTACGGCTGGGCTGACTCAGCCAGACAGCACACGAGGCAGGAAACATGGTTAAGTGGCTTTGACATTTTTTAATCTTTAGAGAACACACAATTTTCTGGTATCTTTTCATTTCTCTGTACAATAATATATAGAAATGACAAAGGATCTTCAATGGAATTTCTAGAAGGGGGGACATGGTATGAGAGACCATAGATTTTGTAAAGGCAGCTGCACTCCCTGCATCCCTCCCTCCCTCCCTCTCCCCCTCTCACCTCTGCAATTATTCTTGAAGCACACTGGTAAGAATAAGGAACAACAACCTTTTAAAATTTATTAAATGCTTGCAAATATTAAAAAAACAATTTTTTCCACACTCCATTTATGTTCCTAAATTCTTAGGTAAAGATAAAAATTGTTCTTTTGTTATTTAAATATATTTAAAGCAGGTCTATCTCTTTGGAAAATTAATATTAATTTCCTTTTTCTAAATATTAGGACTTTCTTAATCCCATCAAAAGGAAATGCATTTTAAACCTTCTTAATTTTAACAGGGTTATTATTTTGCATTGTAAGCAACTCGTGTAAGCAATCTTCGGTCTGACAGGCTCGCACCATTAGAGACTGGTTAAATCAAACATTTCTGTGACCTATAATTTAAAGAGCAGGAGAATTCTAGTTCTGATTTACAAAGCTTTTCTGTATCTTGTCTCCCAGGTAATTTTCAGCTCACAAAACCAATGTCGGTTCCTGTCAAGCCTCTTTTCTTACAGTCTCTCAGAATTAATATGTATCCTCTGAACTAGAATCTGTTATTAAAGTGCTTTCTTCTCATTCCAAAGCATTATGTGGATGTGTCTGTTCTTAACCATGGCGTTCAGGGAGAGCTTCAGTCACATGACACACCATCCCTTCCAGATCTCCTCCCCCTTCCTCTGAAGCGCGGGAATGAGATGATACACAGCTTACATCTGCTCTCCATGCCGCGCCGCCTCTCAGTTTCCCAGACCACACGCCTTTGTTCTTCCTTCTAATTCATGAGTGCTGGAGTTTATGACATTCTCTCTCATACATTTGTCATTCTATCTCTTTTATATTGGTATTTCCATTTTCCTTTCGAACTTCAAAGTTGTGGATCATACTAGTCAGAGTAACATTAAATAAATCTAAATGAGGTTTTCTCCCTGTAAGATGTGTTTGAGGTGTTATTCTGGGAAGAGATGGCATTGCTTTCTTTCCTTGCGCTGTAGTTTCAACTGCTAGGCTGACGACCTGACATTGTTCTGTGCATTCTTTTCAGCTGATTTTTTTTTTAACCAGATATTGGCCATGAGTAGTGATAACATGATGTATGTGGAATCATAATTTTGTAAGCAGATGTCACAGATACCAAGATACTTCAATAGAATTTAAGATCTTCAAAATTGAGAATCAGCTTATTGTAGTTGAATGTGCATTAAATTTGATATGTCATTCACTGTGATAAAGTGTATAAAGGATCTTGGAACTAGGAAATATTTTTATTCATATTTTTTGGTCCTTTTGAGACAGGGTCTCCCTGTAGCCCCAGCTGTCCTGGAACTCACTCTGTAGACCAGACTGGCCTTGAACTCACAAAGATCCACCTGCCTCTGCGTCCCAAGTGCTAGGATTAAAGGCGTGCGCCACCATGCCCGGCTTTTATTCATATTTTGAATACCTGCTTCTTTCCTTCATTTTCTTCCCCTATTTTCTTTCCTTCCTTATTTCTTAATCCTCCTCTTCCTCTTCTTCCTCCTCCTCTTCCCCCTTCTCTTCCTCTTCTCCTCCTCTTCCCCCTCCTCTTCTCTCCCTTCTCATCTTCCCCCTCCTCCTCTTTTTTTCTCTTCCTCCTCCTCTTCTCCTCTTCCCCCTACTCCTTTTTTTCACTTCATCGTCCTCTTCTCCCCCCTCCTCTTCCACCTTCTCTTCCTCTTCTTCCTCTCTCTCCTCCTCCTCCTTCTCCTCCTCCTCCTGCCTCTCTTCTTCCTTTTTTTTTCCTTTCCCCCTCCTCTCCTTGGCCTGTTTGAGACATGGTCTTATTATAGCTGTTTGACTTGGAACTCACTATACAGACCAGACTGATTCCCCTGACTGGTAATCCTCCTTATCTCTTCCTCTTGAGGATTGAGATTATGGCCTGGCAAATTACCTGATTTCTTTTTTGGTAAACATATGTTTTTTTTCTGGGATACTTCTACAGGGCATGTGTTTATTTTCATAAGAAAATACACTCTGACATTCCACTTGATTAGTATAGTAGGCAATGATTCGCCTTGGGTCTTGCAATGCTTGAACCAGTAAGTGGCCAGTTTTGCTGACTGCTATGGAGTTACAAGAGGTCCACAGTCTGATCTTGTATCTCCTGTTTCTGCAGAAAAGGTCCCAAGTCTTTCCCTTCTGGTTTCTGTGGGCACCTGAATGCATGTGCTACATACTCACACAGACCCACAGATGTAAATTAAAATAAACCTTCAAAATATGAAGACATTATTGGCAGGTAATGGACAATAAGAGGTGAGGTTCCAGTTGGAAGAAATAAGTCACAGCAGTCCTTTTGGATCATCCTTTGTTCTGGTCCATTCCTGTATCCACTCTTAAAAGTTTTTCATTAATCAGCATACACAGTATTTGGCTGTTTCTCCAGTTCCTCTTTTCACCCATACTCTTTACTCCTAATCTTAGTCTCTCATCTTTCCTTTTCCCTGCTTCCTGTTCACCATGGAGTGAACAGGGCTGACACACACTGGCACTGCCACACAGTTCTGCCTCACCAGGACCCCAAAACAGAGCCAAGTGACCACTGGACTCACTGACACCATATGCCAGAACGAACCTGTCCTTCTGGTGTTAGTTTGCCCTCAATGGCTGTGACAAAATACACTGACTAATGTGGGGAGGAAAGGGTTTATTCCTCTTACATCCCCCAGGTCACAGTTCATCACTCTGGGCAGGAACCTGGAGGCAGGAGCTGAAGCACAAGCCATGGAGGAATGCTGCTTACTGGCTTGCTCGCCTGGCCCATGCCCAGCCTGCTTTCTTAAACAGTACACAACAACCTGCCTAGGGGTGGCACCACCCACAGTGGGCTGGATCACTCAACAATCAAGAAAATACCTCACAGATATGGCCACAGGGCAGTCAAATGGAGGAGGTTCTCCAGATGAGGCTCCCTCCACCCAGGTTTGTCAAGGTGACAGGAAGCTCTCCAGCACAGTTCTGAAGTTCTTTGGCTCAGGCATCTCTCTCAAAGCTGCATAGAGGTCACAAACGCAGCATCATTTGCAGCTCTGCATCACAAGCTCCTTAAATTGACAATCCCTCTTCTACAAGACATTTTATGTGACACTTGCTGTAGTAATAATTTTATTTAACACAAATCTCCAGTAACTGCATATAATTTTACCATTTTTAAAGTAAAAATATTGTATAATAATACTATGGATGTGCTTGTTCATTTTCCATGAAGAATCAAATCTTGGCTGGATAGTTGATATGACAGCACCTGTAGTGTGCCAGTGAGTGATGCCATGTTACAGAAAGGAGACCCGAGCTGCACTGAGAACATGTTTCTTTAGAATTCTCTTGGAACTTTGCTGTCAAACAAGGGCCTTTCTCTTTCTTTACTGAAACTGCATATTGATCATGAAATGGGGAAGGAAAAGAGGAATGTTCTTAATGGAGGATTTTGTTCCTTCAGACCCTACTGACCTAGGAAGGACACACAAAATCACAACAGATGTAATCAAGAGAGGCTCACCTGTTGAGTGCAGCACAAATGAGACTCCGGTGAATACCTGTTGTTTGCTCTGCTGGCTTGTCCATCACACACACACACACACACAGACACACACACACATGCACACACACACACACACACACACATATATTGTCATGAGGGACTAACCCTATATGCCCCAGTCACAAGAGGAACCCAAGTCTTACAGAACTTCTTGTACACTAGAAGCAACTTGAGACAGAGTTAAATAATCTCAAAACATCCTTGGTTTAAAAGTTCATGTAAAAGTCATTCCTACCTTGGTGTGTCTGTAACATTTTGTAGAGCTGGTAGATGTCCTAATCTCCAGTGCTGAGAATGATACTTCACATAGATGTTGTCTTAGTTACTTTACCTGTAGCTGTGATAAAGCGCTAACAAAAGCCACTTAAGGGTTTATTTTGGGTGGAGTTGGAAGACAGACCATCATCGTCATGTAGAAGTTAAGATGGCAGACAGTTGAGGCAGCTGGTCACTCCATGTCCACACCCAGGATGCAGAGATGATGAAAGCATACTCAGTTAGCTCCTCCTCCTCCACCTCCTCCTCCTCCTTCTCCTCCTCCTCCTGCTCTTCCTCCACCTCTCCTCTTTCTTCACCTCTTCCTCCTTCCTCTTTCTTCTCCCTCTTCCTCTTCCTCCTCCTACTTCTTCTATCTTCTTCCTCCTTCTCTTCCTCTTCCTACTTCCTCCCTGTTCTTCCTCCTTTTTATTTTTTATGTATGACTGTGCATGTTTCTGTATGTGTGGACACATGCAGATGTCTATGGTAAAGGTGCAACGGCATGAGTATGGATGTCAGAGGACAGTTTGTGGGACTTGGTTTGTCCTCCTACTATGTGGCGTCTAGGGAATCAGCCTCAGTGACTGCAAGAGCTGCAACTGCTCTGTCATCTCATTAATCCTCTTTTCTTTCTTTCTTTCTTTCTTTCTTTCTTTCTTTCTTTCTTTCTTTCTTTCTTTTTCTTACTTTTCTTTCATTCCTTCCTTCATTCCTTCCTCTCTTTCTCTCTCTCTTTCTCTCTCTTTCTTTCTTTCTTTCTTTCTTTCTTTCTTTCTTTCTTTCTTTCTTTCTTTCTTTCTTTCTTTCTTTCTTTCTTTCTTTCTTTCGCAGTCCAGGACAATAGCCCAGGGAACTGTGCCACTCATTAAAATTATTGGGGCTGGAGAGATGGCCTAGTGCTTAAGAGCACCGACTGCTCTTGCAGAGGACCTGGGTTCGATCCCCAGCACCCACATGGCGGCTGAGAACTGTCTGTAATTCCAATTCCAGGAGAACTCCAGTTCCAGGGGAATCTGACACCTCTTCTGACCTCCACAGCATTGCATGACATGGTTGCACAAACCTACATGCAGATAGTACATTCATACACATATAAAACATAAATTAAAAACTTAAAATTATTTTATTATTTTTATTTTATCTGTATAGTGCATTGTCTGCTAGTATGTGAGTGCGCCTGTGTCATGCAATGCTGGAGGAGATCAGAAGAGGGCATCAGATTCCCTGGGAACTGGAGCTGCCACATGGGTGCTGGGAATCAAATCTGAATCTGGATCCTCTGCAAGAGCTCTTTTTGCTGAGTCATCTCTCTCACCCTTGTGCCTTTCATCTTCAGGTTGGGTCTTCCAAAGTCAGTCAGCAGTTCCTTCACAGGTTTGGCCAGAGTCCCATATAATTAAGAAAACCTCTCATAAATATTCCTGGAGGTTTGCTTTGTCTGTGATCCAATCCCATAAAATTGACAGTTGAGATTAATAAACTCAAATATATAGTACAAAATCTGAGAGGTCTCCTTAGACCCATTTCAGAAATAGTTTGAAATCATTTTTTAATTCCAAGCCAAAATTCACTGAATGATTTTTTTATGAAACTCAAATTTTATCAACTCAAATAGAAAAAAAATTAAATCTTTATATAATCCAATCCAAAGATACACTAATTGAAAACATGCAGATGGGTGATGCCAAGAAAATATGAAGTCTTTCTTCTTGGTAATTAAGTTACAATGTTATTCAAAGCTTGAAAACATTGCAAGTACAGTAAACGAACTCAGTGTAACTCATAAGGCATAACTCTCCTGGATTTGAAGTAAGGTTTCTCAGGTGATAATTAGGATTGGTCAGTATGCAGTGCAGGTGTTCCGAGCCAAAGCTACAGGGAAACTGTTGCTGCCAGAAAGACCTCAAATGCTATGCATAATTTGGAATTAATTTTGTTTTTGTTTTCAGAAACATAGCAAAGTGTTGCCAGTTTTATTCTATTTTATTTTAACAATCTCCACATTCAGTTCTGCGACAGATGGTTTAAGAATCTGCGATGGTCAGTGTTCATTGTTGACTTGACTGGACTTAGAATCACCCAGAAGACAAACCTCTGGAGGTGCCTTTGAACATCTCCAGGGAGGTTTAATTGAGAAGGGAAAACTATTAGCTGCACAGTCTCATACTGTATAAAAAGGAGAAAGCAGGCATAACTTCAAGCAGCATTCACCTCTCTCTGCTTGAGCCCTGTGATCAGACAGCTCATGTTCCTCTCAGTCTTTCTCCCCTCCTCCATCATAGACCACTCCCTCTGACCATGAGCCACAAGAAACTATTTCTCCTTTCAGTTGCTTTTGTCAGGAATTTGTCACAGCAATGAAGAAAGTAACTAGCACAGATCTGTGGGAAGTTAGAGGGTACACTGTACAGGTTCCCGAGGAAAGGGCTTTTCTGGCAGAAGGAGAGAAATTGTAAATAAAGGCTAAGGATTTGGACAGTGCCTCTTACCCTGAGAATGCCAGGAAAGCCAGCGTGGCTGGACAACCTTCACTGTACAGAATGCAAGTTCAAAGATTCCACAGAGGTGAGGTGGTGTGAGGTTTTGGATATAAATATGGCTCCTTTAAAAATTTTCAGTTAGTTGATCTGTTATTGTTAATAAGAGCACTGACTACTCTTCACACCACTGGTAGTCTTCAGTGCCCCAGGGGCCTGGAACCTTGATCATCCATGCCTCTGCTTCTCCTTGCTTCCACAGGGTCTCCCTATAGCCCCTGCTGGCCTGGAACTTACTCCGTAGACCAGGCTGGCCTTGAACTCACAGAGATCTGCCTGCCTCTGCCTCCTAAGTGCCAGGATTAAAGGCGTGTGCCACCATGCCCAGCTCCTGTTTAGTCTTTAAATCCCAACGGGCATTCTCCAGGCACGTCAGCCCATCTTCATCCTATCTACAGCAGAGCTCTCCCTGGGCTCCTAAGACTCTAAGCATCTAGTCCAAAGTCCTATGCTCAGCCATAGTCCATAAAACTGCATCTCCTGAGCCAATATGGTTGTGTCTTGCAGGGTAAATTTGAACATCAGTCATGGGGTGTCCCAATTAGAAAATTTCTTGACTCAGCTTCCTAATGCAAGCTTTGTGAGGCTGGGAGGACCTCCTTTGGCAGTGTGTGAATTGATCTTCATTTTCTAAAGGCATTTTTTCCCCAAAGCCTGGATGGCTACTTGATATCCTAGTGAATCCAGAAAAGGCTTTTTCCTCTGAGTGTAGCTCACCTGTGACAGGCTGAGTAAACTTTTGTTTCTATTCTCTGCCTTTCCAATTGATGCTTTATCCATACACTTTAAATAGTGATAATGGCCATTAGCTTAGATTGCCTTTCATAGACCCTGGGATTCCTTAGATAATTAATCTAGTCCTTAGCATTTGTTCTTAGCATTTCAAGGAGATTTGAACTTGTTTCAATGTAAAACATAGTTTCCACCTCAAAGGGAATAAGAATTTATTCTTGAATTAAAAATGTAGAGGGCTGGAGGGATGGCCTAGCGGTTAAGAGCGCCGACCTCTCTTGCAGAGGACCCGGGTTCGATCCCCAGCACCCACATGGCGGCTGAGAACCGTCTGTAACTCCAATTCCAGGAGAACTCCAGTTCCAGGGGAATCCGAGACCCTCTTCTGACCTCCGCGGCTTTGCACGGCACGAGTGCACAGACCTACATGCATACACTCATACACATAAAAAATAAATAAAATTAAAAAAAAAATGTCAATGTTGGGTCAGCCAAGTTCAAGTCAGTCACTGCTGTGCGAGTGCGCGGCAGAAGATTGTGTCTAGTCGCGTGTCTCACGGTTCCACACCGCAAGATCCAAGTCTGGGTCGAACCATTTTTTGATCGTACTCGTGCGTCTAGTTTGTTTTTTTTCAGCATTGTCCTTTGCCATGGATCCTAAATGTAATAAAGAGAACCAATTACCTTTAGTTATAGTTCAACCCAATGTATGGATCTTTATGTCCGTGTTCACTTTTAGGAGTACAAAAGGGTGGGGCCCTAGCTGTTTTATAAATGTACCAACACCGTCAGAGTGCTTTTTTTCCCTCATGATGGGCTAACTTTGGTATATTGCCTGGCTGACATGGTGGTGCCTCGAAGAATTATCGCTTAGCATACTTCTAATCATACACCTCTACAGCAAGAGATCAACAAACGATTAACTATAACACCACTGTCCACTCATGGAATATCTCAAGGAGAGCTTACGCCACACTAACCCTCGTGGAGTGGTCTGACTGAGCTGTATCATCACAAATCAGGTGACTGTAGGAGTCCAGTCTCAGATCTAGATCCCCACCCTCCTCTCAATTCACAATTCCACTAATGTTGTTTCAGTGTAAATAATCGCCAGAACCCTGCTAGCTCATTTATTTATTATTTAGCTCACTGTCATTCTACTAAGTACAAGGCTCCTAACATTGCAGGATCCTCGCCGTCCGGGATCTCTAGGACTGGATGCCAATAGTTACTTCTGACTGTGCTCAAAAACTTCGTCATATAGCATCGGCTGGTATCCTTGTTGTCGCTAAGTCATGTCTTTTTGTGAGATGTGTAATGGGAAATTATGTGCATACTTTAGATATTTTTCAACTCTCAGTATTCTTGCCTGGGAAGTAGCTATTTGTTGAAATAGGAAATATCTTGTATGGGTGGAGATTTACGACACAGCATTGAAGCATCCTAGTCTAAGGTCCAGTGTTTGTGTCTGCCAACCAAGAGTAGCACCGTGCTGAATACATTTTCCAACGCATTTAATGCCTGTATGAGCGCTCATAAAGCGATCAAAACCACTATTGCTTAGGGATACTCCAGTGTGCGTTGATCCTGAACTCTTTACGTTATCTTATACTCAACGGCATGCGCCACACTCTCTATCAATTGACGTGAGCGACTTTTATCATGGCATTCATGGAGTTTCTCCAATCCCCAGACTTCATTTTCTCGTGGGCCTACGGGAAATGGAGGCTGGCCTCTCCAGTTCTCTGGTGATCTCATCTTCTCATATGTATTCTTGCCTAAATGCTATACAAAGGCGCTACTGGTATTTTTGTTTTAAATAGTATCCTTGCTCTTGCTGATTGTGTATTTTTTTAGGATTAGGTATATCTACTAGAGTTCAGGTTCTGGGAGTAGTTGTTGGTAGAGTCTCTCCACAATTGTGGGAGTTAAGGAACCTTAAAGAGGGCCATCTACCTAACAATTGAAATCATGCCTCCGGTTTCACTCACGTTGCAGAGAACTGAGGCAAGGATACCTAATTTATGGAATTGGCTTCACGCACCCACATATATTAGACTAGTGCGAAGGTGTAGTCTGGCCTATTACAACTCTCACGGGTTGCAATATTACAACTTTCTTCCACGGCAAAAGTTCTCATATCTGTCCCTTATACCCATCATGACCTAGCGTACAAGTTCCAGATGCATTACAGAATAGTCTTCTGGTTATGAGCATAGATGAATGGAGCGTCACAATTACTACCATAGGCATACGGCGGTCTACCAATTGACCGAATCCAACAAGTTCGGTACATAGTCCTAGAAATATAATTAGAAATATGTAGAAGTGTTAATATTAATTCCTTCCTCAAATAGGAAAACTTTGGCCTCTACTACACTCTCACCATACATTTTCAAGGCTCTAGTGGCAACATCTACTATTTAACAAAGAGAGAGAAATTAGTCCGACAACTGTACAGCTATAGTGAGTGCGGTAGAGGGTAGACAACTTCTAGTGAGACCAAATTTGGATCCTGAACTACATGACTTCACATAGTCTCTGCTCGCCCCAGGTGAAATGCTTCAGTGGGTGTCTGAGCAGCCCACCAGTGCACACAGACCTAAGGCTTGCAAACAAGATTTTAAATAGCCAGGGGCGTACCATGAAATTCTCACTCAATCGACCACTGCACCTCACAGTGTGAAGCATCACAGTGGTTTCCACCTCGTGGTTGTGGAAGACAGCACTCACTGACCACCTATATCTGATACGTGCTCGAGTGAAAAGATCGCAGAGTAAGCTGTGTATCTTACTACTGCATTCAATCTCTCGTCTCTGATGTCCTGGCCATAAGTCCAACTCGTCCCGACAGATGGTCCTACCATCATGTATAGCCAGTATATGTAGCACTAGACGATAAACACTACTCATGTAGGTGTTTATAAGAAAATAACAGGATGAAAGCACCGGCTGTGAAGCAGTAAGAAAATGAAAAATACTCATAAGCAGAAGATTAATAGTAGCCCAAGATGCTCTGATTCAGAAGAGACCAGNCACGCCTGGGAAGAGGAAATTTCAGCTGAGGTATTTCCCGCATCATATGGGCCTAAAGGCATGTCTGCGGGGGATGAAGGAGAACACAGCTCACACATCACCATTTCTAGGCAGGTAGGCCTGGGATCTGTGTGTATGGCAGCTGAGGGGCTGGAGAAATGGCTCAGTGATTAATAAAAGCACTGCGCCATCTTGCAGAGGACCTGGGTTCACATCCTAGCAATCCACATGGTGGCTAACAGACTTCTATAACTCCAGTTCCAGGGGTAGGGGATCTGATGCCCCCTACCAACCTCTGTGGATACTGCATAACACAAATATACTTACACACATACAGGCAATACACTTATACACATAAAAATAAAACCAAATATAAAAAAAGAATGGTAGCTGAATAAGTCAGGGAAAGAAAGCTAGTTAAGTAGTGTCTGTCCTTTGCTTCTGCTTCAGTTCCTGCCTCCAAGTTCCTGCCTTGGTTCCTGCCCTGGGACCCTGGGACTGTAACCTCTAAGCTGACATAAACCTGTTCCTTCCCTACATTGCTCTTTCCTAATGTTTTATCATAGCAACAAAAAGCAAAGTAGGACAGCCACTAGAGAAACATCAGGAACATATCTGTATTAGTGGCTAGCATGAGCCAGGCCAGGCTTCCCTTCTGGTCTCTAACCTAACACTTGGACAGATAGCAGTAGTTTTCATAGTATGATGTAAAAAATAGGCATTTTGACTAACCAACGTAACCTCTGTATTTATCATTATACTCTTTTCTTACACTGATTATGTTTTGACCATGTTTATAGTTATATATATATATTTTATGAAGTATATATTTCTGAGCATTTAAAATATTATCTTTTTCCTTGGGTTGGTTTCACTATCTATAACTTCACATGGAATGACTAATTCTAATTTAGGAAACATTTGTCTCTTGTCCAAATTACCAAAGCTGTTATTTGTGATTAATAATTTCATTTGACCTATTATTGAGTATTATATTGATTCTAGTTTAGAGAAGCAAGTAGATCATCAGTTTACAAAAGAAATCAAATAACAGTGTACTATGAGTTTGAATTTCTTCCCAACACAACTGATCTTGCCCCATGCACCAAATGTTTACCAGTGACAGGGTAGAAACAAGAGGCCAGACCTATAAGAAGTCAGCATTTCATAGATTTTGTGGGAACAATAAAATAATATTCTTATATATTGCAATCAGAAAGGGAAATGTGACCCCAATAGGATTGATTTTGTAATAATTCCATCTACTTCTCCTTGACAAAATATGGATATTGTTTAGCATTCTTTAAGTTCTGGGTAATTGTAATATGTGTTCCTTGAAGACTTGTTTGATTGGGAAACAGTAGTTCTTAAGGAATAGTGTCTTCAGTTTGCTGTTCTGTGTGTGTGTGTGTGTGTGTGTGTCTTTGTGTGCATATGTGTGTGTGTATACATGCACGTGGTGTGGAGTCTACATATGTGAGCAGGTGGAATACTCCTGTGAATGCATATAGAGTTTAGAGGATTACAGTTAATGTTACTCTTCCTTATTCCCTTGATACGGTCTCTCATTGAACTTGAAGCCTATTAGGCTGAGTACTGAGTTCCCCAGATCCACCTGCTTCTGTCTCCCAGTGTTGGGGTCACAGGCATATGTCTGTGTCTGATTTTTACCTGGGTGTTGGAGATTTGAGGTCACATACTTGAGCTTGTACTCAAGTGCTCATATTCTCTGTGTTATCCTGCAATCTTCTGTTCCCTGTTTTTGGAAATGACATCTCTATTTGTCTTGATTTTGAATGTGAATCCTTTGATAAAGAATGACTCTTTGGTTAATTATCAAATGTAGCCTGTCCATCGGGGATCTCCCAAAACCACCTGAAGCACAGGTAGGAGCTGGGTGCTTCAGCCAGGCAGATTGTTTGATTGCATTTCATTGTCTTTGGCCCCATTGGCTTGTGTGGCTGTGGGGGCGGAGTTGTCCTCCCAGCTGGTATAAAAGGTGGGTTTGNTGCCTCCAAGTTCCTGCCTTGGTTCCTGCCCTGGGACCCTGGGACTGTAACCTCTAAGCTGACATAAACCTGTTCCTTCCCTACATTGCTCTTTCCTAATGTTTTATCATAGCAACAAAAAGCAAAGTAGGACAGCCACTAGAGAAACATCAGGAACATATCTGTATTAGTGGCTAGCATGAGCCAGGCCAGGCTTCCCTTCTGGTCTCTAACCTAACACTTGGACAGATAGCAGTAGTTTTCATAGTATGATGTAAAAAATAGGCATTTTGACTAACCAACGTAACCTCTGTATTTATCATTATACTCTTTTCTTACACTGATTATGTTTTGACCATGTTTATAGTTATATATATATATTTTATGAAGTATATATTTCTGAGCATTTAAAATATTATCTTTTTCCTTGGGTTGGTTTCACTATCTATAACTTCACATGGAATGACTAATTCTAATTTAGGAAACATTTGTCTCTTGTCCAAATTACCAAAGCTGTTATTTGTGATTAATAATTTCATTTGACCTATTATTGAGTATTATATTGATTCTAGTTTAGAGAAGCAAGTAGATCATCAGTTTACAAAAGAAATCAAATAACAGTGTACTATGAGTTTGAATTTCTTCCCAACACAACTGATCTTGCCCCATGCACCAAATGTTTACCAGTGACAGGGTAGAAACAAGAGGCCAGACCTATAAGAAGTCAGCATTTCATAGATTTTGTGGGAACAATAAAATAATATTCTTATATATTGCAATCAGAAAGGGAAATGTGACCCCAATAGGATTGATTTTGTAATAATTCCATCTACTTCTCCTTGACAAAATATGGATATTGTTTAGCATTCTTTAAGTTCTGGGTAATTGTAATATGTGTTCCTTGAAGACTTGTTTGATTGGGAAACAGTAGTTCTTAAGGAATAGTGTCTTCAGTTTGCTGTTCTGTGTGTGTGTGTGTGTGTGTGTGTCTTTGTGTGCATATGTGTGTGTGTATACATGCACGTGGTGTGGAGTCTACATATGTGAGCAGGTGGAATACTCCTGTGAATGCATATAGAGTTTAGAGGATTACAGTTAATGTTACTCTTCCTTATTCCCTTGATACGGTCTCTCATTGAACTTGAAGCCTATTAGGCTGAGTACTGAGTTCCCCAGATCCACCTGCTTCTGTCTCCCAGTGTTGGGGTCACAGGCATATGTCTGTGTCTGATTTTTACCTGGGTGTTGGAGATTTGAGGTCACATACTTGAGCTTGTACTCAAGTGCTCATATTCTCTGTGTTATCCTGCAATCTTCTGTTCCCTGTTTTTGGAAATGACATCTCTATTTGTCTTGATTTTGAATGTGAATCCTTTGATAAAGAATGACTCTTTGGTTAATTATCAAATGTAGCCTGTCCATCGGGGATCTCCCAAAACCACCTGAAGCACAGGTAGGAGCTGGGTGCTTCAGCCAGGCAGATTGTTTGATTGCATTTCATTGTCTTTGGCCCCATTGGCTTGTGTGGCTGTGGGGGCGGAGTTGTCCTCCCAGCTGGTATAAAAGGTGGGTTTGTGTGAGTCTTGAGATCTGGGATCTCCCAAGACCACCTGAAGCACAGGTACCAGGGCACTGGCTAAACAGCACCCCCCCCCCACTGGGATTGCCGAAGGAGTGACCAAGTGGAATATTTGGAGAACCTTCAGAACAGAAAGGGAAGAGTGAGTTAGACTTGCAATAGAAAGCCTAAAGCTTAGGGAAGTCAACAATCCATAAGCAAGGGGTCAAAGAGAAAAACAAATCAATCAAACAAACATTGAAGGCATATGAAGAAGGCAAGCAAAGCAAGCCTTCAACACAGTGAAAAGGCATTTAGGATTCACATTGGAATACAGGCAAAGAGAAACACATATCCCAGGGATGCGAAGAAGAAACAACATGGGAAATGTACAGGATAATTACACACCAAGCTCTACCAACTCTATGGAAGAGTCCTACAGTGGGATCTCCCTGGGGATGGCCCACGACACAGATATCAGAAACACAATTGTGAACATACTTAAAGAAGTACAAGATTATAAAGAGAAAATCAAAGAATTAAGAAAAGAGGGGGCTGGAGAGATGGCCTAGCGGTTAAGAGTGCAGACCGCTCTTGCAGAGGACCCGGGTTCAGTCCCCAGCACCCGCATGGCGGCTGAGAACCGTCTGAAGCTCCAAATCCAGGAGAACTCCAGTTCCAGGGGAATCCGAGACCCTCTTCTGAACTCCGCGGCGTTGCACAGACTTGCATGCAGACAGAACATTCATACACATACAGAAATAAATAAAAATTAATAAAAAAAAAAGAATTAAGAAAAGAGAATGAAAAACTCAAGAAGGACCTAGAGAGAGGGAATGACAAACTCCTGAAGGAAATGGAGACACTGTAAAAATCCCATGCTGAAAAAGATTAAGGAAACCAACAAGCGAAGCAAAGAGCTACAGGAAGGGATTGAGAAGCTCCAAAAGGAAGTGGAAACACTAAAGAAATCAGAAGAGGAAATGAAAAAGGAAATAAAATGCTCATCCAATCAAGAGGAAAGGAATGGAAAAAGCCTCAGAAGCAGAATGGAGGAAGCAGAACAAAGAATATCAGACCTGGAAGATAACACAGAACAACTAAAAACCTCAAGTAAAGATTATGAAAATTTTTAAAATACACAAAAGTGGAANAAGGCCTCAGATTGCTATAAATCGAACTCCCTCTGTGGATCCTACTTTGTAACAACTATTTATATGGTAGTCCTAAGAAGCTTACCTCCTGAGTGCCGCAGGTTTGATATGTGAGGACTTTCTAGCCCCCCCCATAGAACAAGACGAAATATGATGATGATGAGGTTGCTCTCCAACTGAAATTGGAGACAACTACAAATAGAGGGTATCTCTTATAAACGTCAGTAAAATTGCCTTCTTATTTGACTAATAGACAAAGGAAATGTGAAAAGGATTATCGATCTGTTCAGAATCAAGTATAATACTAAAGTCTTTTTAAGCTGTTTGATTAAGCAAAATATATTACATCAGGGGGCATTGCTGATACTAGCAATGGATTATTCTGCCAAGGAGATTTGGCCAGGGAATCCAAGGAACCCCACAAAGGTAAAGGCTCCTTGCCTCGTTAAACTGGGATACCTGCTAAGAAGAGAGGCAGTAAGGACCTGCTGTCAAAGACCTGACGTTAACATGGTGAAGATGTATTGAGACCACATGCAAGTGTACAGATGGCTCTGGAATACCAGAGAGTTTACCAAAGGCCACTAAACAAAAAAGCAAATACATGTCTCCGGTCAAGACAAGCAAGACTCCACCGTCAGCACCAGCTACACCTCACCTGCCTGGAAATACTGTGCAGCAGAGGCAGCCATAAGCCTGTATATCCCAAACCTAATTGACTATTGGCTCTCTCCTTGGCGGAACAACCCATGGCTGATGCCAGAAGCTTACATCCTCTACAGGTTAGGAGATGTTATAAGCCACAGTAAGACCCTGTCATATTTAACAGGAAAAAAATGTAATTCATGGATTAACATACCATACAAACATTTGTGTCTATACCAAAGTAACCAATCATAACTATTAGTGCTCTTTAAATACCTATATATCTAATTGCTTGTGCTTCATTAGTAGGATTGAAAGGTTATTCCTGGACAAACTGTCAGCCCATGAAAGGAAACAGCCAGAATTGACCAGAGTCCAAGACAACAACTCCAGAGAGAGTGGACTGTTTTGCTTCTCATCCACTTGTGCCCCTTTTCTAAGCCTAGGGAACAATCTTCGGAAGAGGGGGCATGGTAGAATGTAAGGGCTGCAATTGGGGTGAATGGTGAAACTACAGCAATGTAGTCTGGACACTCATTTGATCAATTTGATTGAACATACAACCCCTCACCCCCCGCTGGATGGTGGGGCTGTGGGGGTTTGGGCAAAACAGCCTGCAAATTGGTATTATATGAAGGTTGGTTGTACTCATGGATCATCACTTATAGCTAAAAAAATGGAAAAAAAATGAGAGAAAGATGCAGGAGAGTTATGGCAAAATGCATGATCTGAGATGGGGTGGGGGTAGAGGGGAAGGGAAAGGGAAATATACCTGAACTGAATTGGAAAATGATGTATGAAATGCACAAAGCATCAATAAAAAAATAATAAACAAAAGGGGAAAAAAAAGAAAACGAATTATACCAAGTGCTGGAGAGGTTGTGGAGAAAGGGGAACACTCATCCATTGCTGGAGGGAATGTAAACTTGTACAGCCATTATGGAAAGCAGTGTGGAGAACCCTTGGAAGACTCAAAATGAGCCTGCCATTTGACCCAGTCATACCACTCCTGGGTATATACCCAGAAGACTCATCTTACTGCAGAGATACATGCACAACTATGTTTATTGCAGCTCTGTTCACAATAGCAAAAAGCTGGAACCAACCCAAATGCCCCTTGACTGATGAATGGATAGAGAAAATGTGGTACATGTACACAATGGAATTCCATGCCTGGGTAAAGAAAGATAACATCATGAACTTTGCAGGTAAATTGATGGAGCTAGATGACATTATGTTAAGTGAAGTAACACAGTCCCAGGAAAACAAACGACAAATGGTATCCCTTATATGTGGATGCTAGTACCAGTAACCCAGTTATAAATATTTCTTGTGGAGAGGGATGCATATTAAAAGAACAACAACAGAAAAACTGCAACAGAAAACTGACTGAAATGGTGAAATAGGAAGGGTGGGAGGGGTGGGAGAGGGACACGTGTGTATATTCCATTAATGCATATTTAATTGATATGAGTTCAAAAAGTATCCAGTTTTGCCCAGACTCTGTCTAGAGGTTACATGGTGTTTTAGGTCTTAGTAAAAGTAAATATGTATATATTATACATTGGTTTAAAGGCTCTCATAAAAACGGTAATGCATCTGAGTTAATTGGAGATATAAATTGCTGTTGTCCACATTTGTTTTACTCAAAATCTATATAACAATAACTTTAGGATTGGCACATATGAATGTTCTCTATAATTTTTCTGTTGTACAGTATCACCTTGTGGCATTCTCTTTCACCTATAGGATGATTTAACTTAAAAATTAAGTTTGCTTCCCAAGTGAATCACATACAGTCACCCAAAACAGCATGGGTGAATTCGATGAAATCTGTGCCTTGATTCCACCCTATAGGTATGTATAATACAACTGCTTTTTTGAGACTCATGGGTGTTTTTGTCAAAAACCTTGCAATTCAAATCTTAAAACAACTATGGGAAAAGATTTGTATGTTCCAACAGGTCAAAACGTCACCAACTTAATGGCCGAGAAAGAAAAAAATATACAGCTTTGCATTGAGTAGGATGTACCAGTAAGTGCCAGCAGAAAGCTTGGCCCGTCTGAACATTGAAAGGGAGAAAAGCCTCAGATTGATACAAACATCAAACCCCTCTGTGGATCCTACTTGTAACAACTGTTTACAATGAGTCCTAACGAAACTTACCTTTAGGTGCCACAAAGACTTTAATACGAGGGACTTTCTTACCTCCCCCCCAATAGAACAAGGAGAAATATGATGATGATAAGGTCATTCTCCACCTGTAAATTGGAGCCAAATGTTATAGAGGTAATCTCTAATAAAACCAGTAAAACTGCCTTCTTTAATTGACTGATAGACATAGGAACTGTGAAAATGATTATTCTTTATTCAGAACCAAATATAATACTAAAGTCTCCTTAAGCTATGCACTTAAGAAAAATATATTAATACGGAAGCTCTGACATCAGCAATGGATTATTCTACCAAGGAGATGTTGGCCAGGGGATCCAAGCCCCCACAAAAGTTAAAGGCTCCTTGCCTCCAAACTGGGATACCCACAAGAAGAGTGGTGATAAGGTCCTGCTGTCGAAGACCTGATGTAAACATGGGAAAGATGTATTGAGACCACACTTGCAAGTGTACAGATGGTCCCTGGAATACCAGAAAGTGTTTCCAAAGGCCACTAAACCAATAAAGCAAATACGAGTCTCCTTGAGTCAAGCAAGACTCCTCCGTCAGCACCAGCTACACCTCACCTGCCTGGAAATACTGTGCAGCAGTGGCAGCCATATGTCTGTACATCCCAAATCTAATTGGCTATTGGCTCTCTCCTTGGAGGAATAACCCACGGCTGATGCCACAAGCTTACATCCTCTAGTGTTTAGGAGATCTTATAAGCCACATTAAGACCCTGTCATATTTAACAGAAAAAAATGTAATTCATGGATTAACATACCATACAAACATTTGTGTCTATACCAATGTAACCTACCATAACAATTAGTACTGTTTAAATACATATATATCTAATTTCTTGTCCTTCAATAGTAGGATTGAAAGGTTATTCCTGGACAAACTGTCAGCCCATGAAAGGAAACAGCCAGAATTGACCAGAGTCCAAGACAACAGCTCCAGAGAAAGTAGACTGTTTTGCTTCTCATCCACCTGTGCCCCTTTTCTAAGCCTAGGGAACAATTTTCGGAAGAGGGGACATGGTAGAATGTAAGGGCTGCAATTGGGGTGAATGGTGAAACTACAATATAGTCTGGACACTCATTGGATCAACTTGATTGAACATACAAGCCACCCCCCGCTGGATGGTGGGACCCATGGTCTGTGTGGGTTTGGGCACATCTGCTTGCAAATTGGTTTTATATGAAGAATGCTTATACTCATAAATTATCACTTATT
>VZQC01007040.1:308846-332244 GCA_009823505.1 Rhizomys pruinosus | reverse complement strand
CAATTAAAATCCCCAAGAGTTTCTTCACAGGCTTGGAGAAAAAAGTCCTTAATTTCATTTGGAAAAATAAAAGACTCCAAATAGCCAAAACAACCCTGAGTGAAAAGAGTAACACAGGGCAGATCTCTATACCAAACTTCAAACTATACTACAGGACTATAGTCATAAAAACAGCATGGTACTGGCACAAAAACAGACCTGTTGACCAATGGAACAAAACTGAAGATCCAAACTTGAGCACATATAATTTCAGCCATCTCATATTTGACAGGGTGGCCAAGAAGACACAATGGAGAAAAGACAGCATCTTCAGCAAGTGGTGTTGGCAAAACTGGATCAACACTTGTAGAAGAATGAAACTAAACCCCTCCCTCTCACCCTGTACAAAAGTCAACTCCAGATGGATTAAAGACTTCAACGTGAAACCCCAAACTCTGAAGGCTATAGAAGAAAAACTTGGCAGCAGACTGCAAGACATAGACGTAGGAAAAGACTTCCTAAAGCAGACAGCACCTGCACAAGAATTAAGGTCGACAATTGACAAATGGGACCTCATTAACCTCAAAAGCTTCTGTATATCAAAAGAAACAATCAAGGAAGTGAAGAGAAATCCCACAGAGTGGGAGGAAATCTTCACCACAATTACATCGGACAAAACATTGATTTCCAGAATATATAAACTACTCAAAAAACAAAGAAGAAAGAAAACAAATGACCCACTCAAAATATGGAGCAAAGAGCTGAACAGAATCTTCACAAGTGAGGAATTAGAGATGGCGGAGAAACATCTTTTTTTTTTATTTTATTTATTTCTGTATGTGTATGAATGTACTATCTGCATGCAAGTTTCTGCACCCGTGTCGTGCAATGCGGCGGAGGTCAGAAGAGGGGTCTCGGATTTCCCTGGAACTGGAGTTCTCCTGGAATTGGAGTTTCAGATGGTTCTCAGCCACCATGTGGGTGCTGGGGATCGAACCCGGGTCCTCTGTAAGAGCAGTCAGTGCTCTTAACCACTAGTCCATCTCTCCAGCCCCCATCTTAAAAAGCATTCAACATCATTAATCATTAAGGAAATGCAAATGAAAACCACTTTAAGATATTATCTTACTCCAATAAGACTGGCTAGGATTAAGAAAACAAATGATAACAAGTGCTGGAGAGGTTGTGTGAAAAGAGGAACACTCATCCACTGCTGGTGGGAATGTATACTCATACAGCCACTATGGAAAGCAGTGTGGAGAACCCTGGGAAGACTTGGAATGAACTTGCCACCTGAGCCAGCCATACCACTTCTGGGCATGTACCCACAAGACTCATCTTACTGCAAAGATTCATGCACAGCCATGTTTATTGCAGCTCTCTTCACAATAGCAAGGAGACAGAACCAACCCAAGTGCCCTTCAACTGACGAGTGGATAGAGAAAATGTGGTACATCTACACAATGGAGTTCTATGCAGTAGTAAAGAAAGATGACATCATGAGCTTTGCAGGTAAATGGCTGGAGCTAAAAGATATCATGCTGAGTGAAGTAACACAGTCCCAGAAAAACAAATGACGAATGGTATCTCTCATCTGAGATGCTAGCACCAATTACCTTATTGTATTGCAAACTGAGCAACGTCAATGTGATCTTAAAACAACGCTCTTATATTGTGAATCCCTTAAAAAATAAACAAAAAAAAGGAATATATGAAGATATAGAAGAGAGGCTATCCTATACAAAGAGTAACCCAAAAGACAAATAAAAATATACTAGTAAGTAGAAAAATAACAATAAACAACTCACTCAAAGGAATCAAGTAATTTTGTTGGTTTTAGCTCCAGGAGTTTTATTGTAAAAAAATGTTCTCCAACATGAAGTTCCTTTTGTAGGATTTGAAATAGGGCTTTATCCATCTAAAGCCAGTTACTTTTATACAAATTTAACTGAATTATAAAATAATTTTAATGTGAGTAATGAAAATTTTGAATATTTCCAAGCATGAATAGTTGGCTTAGACAAGCTAGGAGGTCTGGATGGGCAGTTAGAACAAGACATGATTGACAAGAGAGGTAATATCATTTTCTTACTTTCAGTTTCACTAATGAAAAGGTAAGCATTATTTTTATCACTCAGGAAAATATAAAAATAGACATATTTCAAGAACTTATTCAGGTACTTCTAACTGCAAACTCTCTGTTATATTTCTCACCTGAAACTTGTACCCAGTTCTTCTGAAGACACATCCAAGTGAACTAGATGTTGTTCATCCTCAACTCAACAAACCATTGAGTACACCTAGTTACTGAACTCAAAACACCTCCGATACTTCTCTTAACTCATACTTATTTATATTTCTTGAGTCTTTAAATACCTTTAAAAACTGTCTCAGATATTTGATAGTTGATAGCTTGTGGGGAGCGGGAGTCCATTTTCTTTAGGGTGTAGCTCCTGGTAATTTGACCACCCTCCAGTGAACACCACACATGCCCAGAAGTACATGGATTTGATGGATTATTAAAAATAAGATTAGAATTAATGTACAGTCTCCAGTTGCTTTATACTAATTCCATGTTTTATTTTTTTGTGATTTCAGCATAATTTGAGTTCATTTGAGAAGTAGTTTTTAAAAATCATGATAGGCTATAGGCAAGACTATTTGAATACAAGATAATATGTTTAATAGTGTAATATGGTTATAATTTATTATCATAAAATATATTTTTGCTAAAATAAAACCATCTGTGACCACGTTTGAAAGCAGCAAAGCTATGTGTAAATAGAAGAAGCACAACCCTTCGTCTGTCCCTTAGCAGGTTTATAGTGTCTGGTTTTAGGCTGAAGTTGTTGATCCATTGGAGTTGAGATTTTGCACAGTGAGACATGTGGAACTAGGCTCATGCTACTACAGGTTGAAATCCAAGTTTCCCAACACCATCTGTTAAAGATACTTTCTTTATCCCAATGTATATTTTTGGCATTTTTGTAAAAAAGCCAGGCCGCTATAGTTGAATGGATTATATCTGGGTCCTCATTTTTTGTCCTATTGATTTTTCTAACTGTTTTTGTGGGAAAAATAATGCTGTTTTTATTACAGTGGATTTGCAGTATAATTTGAAATCAGGCGTGATGCCACCTCTCATAGTATTCTGTTGGTCAAGCTTGCTTTGACTATCCTTGGTCCTTAGGGCCCTCATATATTTTTGGATTGTTTTTTTCCCCATGTTTGTGAAGAAGGCCATTGGGATTTTGACTGGGATTTCATGAAATCTTTAGATGACTTTTGGTAGGATAACCATTACCATAACATTGATTCTTTCAATCCATGAGCATAGGAGGTTTTTCTGTTTTTAATCTCTCCCTCAATTTCTTTCTTCACTGTCTTAAAATTTTCATTGCACAGGTCTTGGGTTTCCTTGTACAGGTTTCTTTCCATGTATTTTTTCATATTTTGTAGAGATTGTGAATGAAACAGATTCCATGATTTCCTTCTCAATAGGTTTGGCATTGGTACACAGGAAAGGTACTGATTTCCATGTGCTAGCTTTGCACCCTGCCGCTTTGCTGAACGTGTAACCAGGTGAAGTTCTTATGGTCTCATCTGTTCAGAACCAGATAATCTGTAAGACGGATGCTGTTATGACTTATCCCGTTTAATTCCTTCCTGGAAAATACTGCTCTAGCTGACTTCAAGTACTATATTGAATAGAAGGAGGGAGGGCGAAGACACCCTTGTCTTGTTCCTGGTCTTAGTGGGAATGCACTGAATGAGTTTTCTCCATTTGGTATGATGTTGGCTGCAGGTTTGTTTGGTATAGTATAGCTTTTTAAAATTTTTTTATTTATTTATTTTCTATGTGTATGAATGTACTGTCTGCATGTAGGTTTTTGCACCCGTGTCGTGCAATGCCGCAGAGGTCAGAAGAGGGTGTCGGATTCCCCTGGAACTGGATTTCTCCTGGAATTGGAGTCACAGACGGTTCTCAGCAGCCATGTGGGTCCTGGGGATGGAACCCGGGTCCTTTGCAAGAGCAGTCGGCACACTTAACTGCTAGGCTATCTCTCCAGCCCCAGTATATTATAGCTTTTAACATGTTGTGGTCCCTAGCCTCTCATGCTTTTTATCTGCCCCTATTTAGATAGTCATGCATTTTCTTTTAGTCCCTTTATGCAATGAATTACATTTATTGATTTGCATATGTTGATTCATCCCTATGTATCTGGAGGAAGCCAGTCTAGTCATGATGAATGACCTTCGTAATGTAATATTGAACTTGGCTTGCTAGTGTTTTATTCAGAATTTTTGGTTTTATGTCACTGAAGGAAATTGGTCTATAATTTTGCCTTTCGTGATCTTTTTATATGGTTTTGGGAACAGGGTGAAACTGCCTTCATAGAAAGAGCTTGGACTCTTTCTTTTCTTTTAATCTTTACAGAGTAAGTTGAGAAACATTGGCATTAACTCTTCTTTGAAGTTCTGGCAGAATTCTGTGGTGAATCTCCTTAGTTTTGTGCTTTTTTAAATTGGAAGATATCCTATTACTTCTTATAGATCATTGACAGTTATTGGCCTGTTTAGGCTTCTTTTACATCTTCTTGGGTTCATGTTGGTAAATCGCATGTGTCTAGAATGCATCGAATTTTTTCTAGGTTTTTAATTTATTGGAGTGATAATTTTGAAATATTTTGAAAATATTGCTTAATGGTCCTCTGTATTCCAATGACATCTGTTGTAATTTTAATTTTATTAACTTTTCTCTACCCTCTCTTTCTTTGGTTCGTTTAGCTAATGGTTTGTTGATCTCATTTTTCTCAAAGAACAAGTTCCTCATTTCCTTTGTTTTATTTATTTATCAGTTATTCATTTATTGTTTCCATTTCATTAATTTCAGCTCTGATCTTTATTATTTCTGTCCTTTTACCAATTTGTGAATGGCTTATTCTTGTTTTTCTGAAATATGTGGTACATTATCAGGTTATTTATGTGAGAGAGCTCTGATTGTTTTAGTACACAGTTATAGCTATAGCTTCTCTCTTAGGACTGCTAATATTTTATCTCATGGATTAGGGTATCACGTGCTTTGATTTGTGTTTGATTCTGGTGATCTTAAAATTATCCTTTGACTTCTTCAATGAGCAGCTGATTGTTTAAAAGCACAGTGTTAACCTTCATGTACTTATATAATTCTTATAGTTTTGCTTGCTGTTGATTTTTAATTTTATCCTACTGTGATCTGATAAAAAATATAAATTTATTTCAGTTTTCTTATGTTTGTTAAGGCTTGTTTTATTTCCTATAATGTGCTGTATTTTGAGGGCTTTGAAGAATGTGTATTTTATACTTATTGGGTAGAATATGCTGTTTCAGTTCATTCCATTTGACTTATTTTGCTTTATAACTCTGATATTTCTTTTTTTGTGTGTGATATGAATGACCAATATCTATTGGTGACAGTGGGTATGAAAGTTACCAATCATCTTTATGTTGAGATGTATCTGGCCCGTAATGTCCATCTTAAATATGTTGAGTGTTATATCACTGGATTTTAGTTCTTATTTCAATCCAATATGAATTGTGCCATTACTGTCACAAGGCATCAATATTATGTGAGTTTGTTTAGTGTATGTGACTTTAGGCCTGAGCAATGGACTATACATTTAGTCAGTTCTCAAAGTCTTCAGTATATGGAATAGCTTCCAGCCCACACATATGTAGGTCAAGGGCAATACAAGTTTATAACAATTTCCTCTGTGCTACACTTTCACAAATTTCCCCACAATCTCTGGCTTCTCTGTATTTGTCCTGGTATTTTCTTTCTGGCCCCCTCATCAGAAGCTAGTCTTTGATTTAGCCTACTCTCTTTTTCACTTTTAATTACTTTACTCATATCTTCAACAGACAAGGCAAAAGAAATGTTGTTTTATTTATATTCATCGGATAGTAAAGAAAAATGTCTTCCCATTAGAGTTTTACATGACGGCCATTACCTTCACAATTGTTACTGACACCACCCCCTTGTTGCACAGGAATGGAGGAAAAGAGAAGAATCAAACACAAAGAGGATCTTCCCTATAATTTCTGAATATGAAGAAATTCCTTCCTCATTATGTATTCATTCTAGAGGTCTTCTTTTAGAGCTTTGCCTGCTGCAACGCTGCCTTCATTTTCTATATGATGTTGAATTCAAGCTAGTGAATTCCATGAGGGAAGGGTAAAGTGAATTAGTCCCTATTTTAAAGTACTTTCGGTTTTGGTTTCCTTCCCTGAGGTGCCTGGCACTGTTCACAGTTCAGAGTGCCAACCATATTCTGTGCATGCTGCTCTGGTTGTGTGACTTTCCTCAGTGGGTAACAGCATAGAGTTTGTATAGTCCATTTTGACAGGAAAAATTTCCAAATTCTTCACTTTGCCTGGATACTATCTTTTGAAACAAACTGACTTTAGAAAGATCCATTTTTCAGGGTATATTATATTGTTGCTTTCCTCCCTATATATTGCTTAATAAACTCACCATCAGGGAATGGTTTTGAATTTTGCTGTTAAGTATGGAAGCACATAACTAGTCATTACAATAAAATCCATCTCAATAGTAATTTTTTTCAAGGAATATAAAATCCTATATTTTAAAACTAGCTTCATTGCTACAGTGGTGAAGAGGGTGTTATGGGTGTGGGAATACAGATACAGATCAATCAAGTAGAATTGATAATCTGTAAATCAAGCCATAGATTTTTGGTCAGCCCCTTTTAATACTATGCCAAGAAAGTTCCATAGGAAATTTTCAACAACTGATACTAACACATCTGGATATTCACATGAAAAATAATTAAATTGAACTCATATTTCATGCTGTACATAAAAAAGTGTCTATAAATGGATTGGGTTTACAATAGATAGTGAAAACATTTAAATATTTAGAAGAAAATATAGGCATAAATTTTAAAAAATATATTGAGCTTTTGTAATATCATATAATAGTTCTTAATCAAATTTAGACTCCTCCTCATCCATGCTCCCCAATCCCCAACCTGGCATCATCTATTCTGCCATACATGTTAAGTCCTATCTGGTCAAGCATCTTACCCAGAGGTCCTTCAGTGCAAATTCATCCACGGGAATCTAATCAGTCCACCTAGAGTTTGTAAGTAAGGCATACTGTCCCTCACCCAGTAGCAATCACTCTCCAATAGTTCTTAATCTAGGGCCAGCCTGCCATTCATTTCTCTCTTCTCTGGATCCTTGTTTAAGTGAGCTGGCATGGGTCCTGTGCTCCATGCCACCATTGCCACAAGTTCACATGTGCAAGATTCTAGGGGCCTGAAAGACTGTGCTCCCCTGTGTTCATCAAACATCATTGGGTCTTCCAATCTTTCTTCTCCTCTTCCACAATGGTCTGTTAGCCCTGAGTTGGTGAATTTCAACACAGGATTTCTATCCAGGGACACACACTCTGCCGTCTTCTGCTCTTTAAAACTTGGCCAGTTGTGCCCTTCTGTGTGGACTGCACTTTGTTGTATAAGGAAGTTTCACTGGTAAGAATTGAAGGATGCATTACTTATCTCTCTACTCTTTGTTCTGCTATGTTCTATGAGCCTTAATGTAGACAATCCCCCAGGCCTGCTGGGGAATTTCAGGGTCTAACTGTGAAGGAAAGTGGGTGAGAGGCAGAGTCAAGACTCAGACCCTGGGAATTTGGTGAACGCAGACAGAGGGCAAGCTGTTGTGGACTTGTTTATACAGGGCTAGGGTTTATGTTCACATTCCCACTCTCCTCTTGTTGCCTTGTGATTGGCCCAGGTCTGCAACTCAGCTGCTTGTATGGTCTTGCCTGCTTAGGGCAGGTTAGGTTGATGAAGGACAAGCTCTGCACATGTGTAATTCTCAGTATACCAGCTACTACATTTTCAACCTTTGTATTTAATTTTGCCTGAGGAGCAGTCCAGTGGGAGCTCGGGTGCTATGCCCAAACCTTGTTGACCCCACCTCTGGCATTCTGAAATTTTGACTATGTCTGTCTTAGTTTGCACTGGTTTTGCAGAGTCTTACTCGTCTTTGACTGGCCAGCCACCAAGGGAAGAGGCCAGGAGTGGTACCACGGAAGGGAGAGACAAGTTCATGACTTATCAGGAGGGCTGCATGCAGAGTCCCTATTGACCATTGCTGAGAGGACCTGGGCCGTTGTTTTGTTGACTTGGCATTAGCTGTGGACAAAGCGAAACAGACACCTGATGAGACAAAGGAAGAGAAGGGCAAGGAGGTAGAGGACGCCCCAGGTGACCAATGTAGCAGGATAAAAAATGGACTTTAGCTTAGACCACTCCTGTGAAACAAAGCTAGTATCAAAGGCTATGACCTTGGGGTGGGTAGAGTTAAGGGAGATAATTTGGGAACCAAGGGCCAAGGTGTAGTTAATAAACTGTTGTGATCAGGGCCTTTTAATAATGTCACCAAGTTCACCATGTAGACATGTAATATTGAGGACTTGGTAGGGGGTCAGGCAGAATGAGGAAAACCTGGGGTCACAACTCATCTCTCCCTCTCATTATATGGCCTTCAAATCCTTGAAGGAGATTCACAAGAGCAAACCACAGTTTGTGTCTCCAAGACGGAATGATCTCTGCTGGAGGGGGTTGTATTGGGTCCTTAGCACCATGATTTTAATGGAATTTACCTACTGGTCAATAAATCTGACAAATGAGTTAAGGATGTATGAGCCACAAGTCAGAGCAACCAGAAGGATAAGTCCACTGGCAGATCCAGGAAGTCCTCAGCTCTCAGCTGAGAAAGAAACTGGCTCTTTGGGGGGCCTTGACCCTAAACTGCCTAGCAAATTTTTAGTTCTTCCTTTTACCACATTTCCCTCTGAAGAGGTTACCCCAATTGCCAAGAGGGAATCAGGGCACCAACAACTCTGACTTCTTCCATGCTGAGAAGGGGTATAAAAGGTGGGGTACTTGCTCAGTGATCTATGTAAAAGTAGATCTACCCAAAAAGTATAGTTACAGAGAGAACAAAATCCTTGACTAGTGCCTGTGAAGATGAGAGTAGCTAGGTACATTTTCTAGGCAGGGAACCAAGAGAGGAACAGGGCGAATTAAACAAACAAACAAAAAAACAACAAACTTAAAAGTCTGTTAGAATTTCCCAACCAGAGGTTCCAGAACATCCATTATTGGGCTTTTCCTTTTGTTCATTTGTCCATGGTGTCTGGATTCAGCATCTGCTTTCTGAGAATTTTTGATAGTCACAGTGTGAGTTTTCCCTTAGGTAACTGCTTAAACAGAAAGAGGAAAGTTTTTTATCATTTGCTAACAACAGATCTCATATGACTTTAAATGACTTAAAATCTAGTGTTTGGAGGCACAATCTTTCAGACTTTAAAGGACATATAATGATATTTATCGTTTGGTTATACTTTTCTTTTGGGTGTATAACTCCATACAGTAAGCCAAGATTGATTAAATTTTTTTTCAGCCAAATTGGTATGAGCATTATATATGGTGGTTATCCATCCAGAAAGGCTGAGTTACACCAGTGTAATACTTTTAATTACTATTCTAGATAGGGCTTGGACAAAAGTTCAAGCAGCTTTGTATCATACTGACTGGAGGAGGGACTTAACAGGATAGATTAAGCAGGCATAGCCCACAATATAGAATTAAAAAAAATTCAGGCTTATTTTAAATGTAAACTGTTCACTACAATTACTACAAACAGGAACAATATTTTTCTTTTTCAGACCCTTTATCCTGATTTATAGTTTTTTCCAGAAAGACAGTAATTGAAACACATACCAAAAGACAGGAAATAAACTGATAAGGATTACCAAGTCCATCCAAACTGTCTTCTTTTGGACTGCATGCAGTTGGTTTCAGGAAGATAGAATATAGTTTTTTGAGCCAAATTATCTGGTTAGGTTAAAGGAAATATCAAAATCAACTCTTGCAACAAACATAAAGTACATTTTTCAGTAGCTATAGGTAACCCACCATTTGCCTGTGTCCATTTAATACAAACCTGTAACAGGGAGTCAGGTTCAAGCCAGGAGAGGACTAAAAATTAACTCTGTATATTCACAATCTTATTCAGGCCACTAGTAAACTAGGTTGAGTGTTTATACCAATTTAACTTAATACAGGTATCTTATCATTTTATTAAACCTTGAAGTGCCATGTGATATGCATATAAAGGTTGGACAAAAACTGAACACTCTTGAACAAACCTTGACTTGATATACATTTCTGTTCTTGAACTAGTTGACTAAACCTTACAAATTTAAGATTATCTATATAGTGTCCTTTTTACCTGTCACAATAAACCGCCTCAGACTTTTATCACTTGCATAGACTTATTTCATCATCTTCACATAAATCCTTACTAAAAATATCTTTTTAACATTTTTTTCATTTTTTATATCCCATTTTGATACCATAAGACATAACATTCACAAACAGATTAACCCTTAATTGTGCAGATTTACTAAGTAATTAACATTTATTTCCTGTGTAATGAGATGGGACAGTTATCTCAAATACAATAGTTTGAAGAAAATCACAGAAATGCTCAATAAAAATTGAGCTCTTATTTTCAAACATCTTAGGACTAAACACTCTCTATATCCACCCAGGAAACCATGCCACTTGCTTTATGGCAGGGATGCAAATGGTCAATGACAAACAGCTTCACACAGCAACTTTTTAAAACTTTCCTTCTGGGCCAAAGACTATGTCTATGAGGATTCAAGTAGCCCTGTCAGGCCTCCAACAGCAGATTGTGAAGGGCCTAAAGTCTGCCCTTCCTTCACAGACACAATATCAGACACATAAAATCTGTCATGTTACATTTTACATTTTGAAATATGGAAGAATAATTTAAATACCTTTAAAGCATTTATTTATTAAAACATTCTCTGCCAAGATTTCACATTAGCTTAAAATTCAATTCAGTCCTTACATGTCTCTGAGGTTGCCACCTCAATGCCACAAAAAATACCTTCTCCATCAGTTATCCACAGGGAGAGCCCCATGATCAGCCTGTGTTCTCCTGGTGAACCAGCTAGATGTTTATACTGATCTGCTACAAGGTAACAGCTCCTAACTCAAACACAATGGAAAGGGAGTGAAACATCTGCAAAGAGCACTTTTAAGAAGAGGTAATTTTTGGTTATGAAAAGAAACCAGTGAATCTTCTGAGAATAACAAAAAGGGAATGATTAACAGTTTTAGCTCACGTGACAGTTTACTTGTGAATCAACTTGATATCAAGCAAATCATTAGCATTAAATGCAAGCCTATTCACTTAAACAGCTCCATTAAACAAATACGTTTAACTAGTTTTAAACCCAAAACTTCAGCACCTGATGAAAACTCTAAATTACAGATGAAAACTTAAGTCAGAGTAAAATATGACTCAAGTTTATAGCAGTTAACATAACAACACGTTAATCTCCACAATTTACACAGTACTGAGGTCATCTAGCTGTGAGGTAAATTTTCCTATTTTAAATTTAGGACTAAATTGGGTCAGTTATTTGTTCCTGACTCAGAAATTCTACAGTAATGATCTTTACACCTAGAAACCTTGGCTGTGCTAGGATTAAAGGTGTGGTCCACCACACCTGGCTGGGGAACTTCCAGGAGTGGCCAGACCAGCAGGACACCAGTTCAAACCCAGGGAGGTATGTTTGCTTCCTATGAGGAGGAAGGGGGGAGGGGCATATAGGAAACACGATAAAGCCCATTAGCTATCCCAGGATGCCCTGTCCCACCCCTGGAAACCATGTAGCACCCCAACTGATCCAGGTGCCAGACCTCAAAATGGGTCTCTAGCAGAGACCAAAAGATTGCCACATGGGCACTCCAGAAAGCTCAGGAATTTCCCAAGCTCTAAAGACCTCCTCCCAAGCCAGATCATTAAAGGTGTGTGCTACCACACCTGGTCCAAGAATTCATTCCCAGTTCAGAAGGCTAGTTAATGTTAAATCAGGGATACATCCAACCAGAGAATCTGGCCTGGAGAGGTCTCAAAAAAGGTAGATAATTCCAAAGCAAGCAAGTTACCTCACACGATCCCTTTTGAAAGGAGACACAAACCAAATTTTAGGTCTTTAAATGCATTTTTAAGTATAAATTTTTAAAGTTCGAATGTGCATATATAGTCTGGCATGCCAAAATGAAAGATTCTGTGCACATAAAGGATTGAAACTTGAAGTGGCCACTTTGACAAAACCAACATGAGACAATTATAATGACCAAATTACAAACACACACAAAAACTTAGACGCACTCTTAGACACATGGAAGAACATTTACCATAAACACAAGACATAGTCAGATGAAGAGAGGAAACACCACGTGCATGGAGCCAATGCCCTGCTGGTCCTGGATCCAAAAATCCAGACCCCTTGCCTGGATTCCAAATCACTGAGGTGAACCCCATGTTCCCACTTTACCAGTGGAGAGTTAGGGCATTCCCTTTCTCTGCATTCAAGGAGCAATACTGCATCCAGTTTCTCGTCACCGAGTGCCCCAGACCAGAAACTTGAGTTTAAACAAACCAAAATGAAAGTAAAAAGAAAAAACAAAACAAAACAAAACAAAACAAAACAAAACAGAATTGAGCTCTTTCTTACCCAAATAACACAGCCAGCCAAATGGGATGTCTCTAGTCCCTCTGGTGGGAGAGAGCTTCCTGGGTCCCCCTCCAAGGGAATATTGGTGAGGGGCGAATGAGTATCCCTAGCAGGGGCAGCTGAAGGGAGTTTGGGGGGTTTGGGATGGGGGGAGCCTTCTTCATCCTGGTGAAAATCAGGGACACAGGGAAGGGCCAACTTCTCCTTGGTGTTCTTGTGGCAGGCTGAGTTATGCTCAGCCAGAACATCGGAACATCCTCCACCACCAAGGAGCCCTTAAGGCTTGCAATTATGGTGAGGAGGGGCAATGCAAACGGCCTCCTTCCAAATGAATCCAAGTCCCAAGATTTCACTTCAAGGCCATGGATCTGTAGGGAAGCCTTTAGGGCAGCATCTGTGGCTCTGGAATGTGAAGAGGAATATTAGCCATGAGGGCAGAAAAACGGTAAGGGAGTAGAGGGGTCTGTGGGGTGTGATGGGGGCCAGGTGCTCACACTAGTGCACAGCCACAAGAACAAAGTACATGAAAGGGGGCCTACAAACCAATCAAAGAAGGGGGTGCCTTGCCAGCACCAGGGGATTGGAAAACCACATTGGGGGCCAGATGTAGACAATCCCCCCAGGCCTGCTGGGGAATTTAGGGGTCTGACAGTGAAGGAACGGGAGTGAGAGGCGCAGAGTCAAGACCCAGTCCCTGGGAATAGGGTGAACGCAGAGGGCAAGCTGTCATGAACTCATTTATTGGGGGCAGGGTTAGGGTTTATGTACTGTTTTCATTCCTGCCCTCCTTTTGTCACCTTGTGATTGGCCCAGGTCTGCAACTCAGCTGCTTGTATGGTCTTGCCTTCCTAGGGCAGGTAGGTTGATGAGGGACAAGCTCTGCACATGTGTAATTCTCAGCATACTGTCTACTACACCTTACATGCAGAGGTTCAACTGTAGATGTTTCACCTAGGACTGGGCATCTCTCATTTATATATTCTGTTTCTGACCACTTGAGGAATTTTGCAGTAACCTCCGTCTGTTGCAATAAGAAGCTTCTTTGATGAGTGGTGTAAGGTGTATATGTCTGTATATATATATGGATCCATGCTTAGCTTATGGTAAGAAATTTCATTTGTCTAGGGATGACAGAGCTAGGGTTTTCCGTAGGATCTATATCCTCTTCAGCCATGTCTATTTGGCTAAGTTTACACTGCCACTCATGAGTTCATTCCCATTAGGGGGGCTTTAAGTCCAATTAGGTGACTCTTTAGATAACAGTGCCACTACTGCACCAACAGAGGTAGTTATGTGCTGGTTGTTATGGTTGTTAGGCTTTAGGGGTGGGTTGAACCACTGATTGGTTTTCTCCCTTATCAGTTTGCATATTGTCATCTAGAATTATGAGAGCTAAACTTCAGGTAAAAGGCTTCCAGGTCAATTCCTACTCCATTGCTCCAAGTTCTGTATCCGGAATATGTCCTGTCTTAAACAATAAAGTCTTATCTATTAGTTCCAGGAGATTACCAAGAGTGTTGGTGATAGCCTGTGTTATTATGGGAGTTTCCTGGACCACTGACACTAACCACTCAAAGACAGGTCTCTATGTCTTGTAGTGTGTTTCTTGTCAAACAGCAAGAGAGAGAGAGAGAGAGAGAGAGAGAGAGAGAGAGAGAGAGAGAGAGAGAGAGAGAGAAATACTGTTTAGACTCTGTATAAACGTTACTCATAGGGTTACCAGGCATCACCTTTCCCTAGCCCCCCCATTCACTTATCGCTACTTTTTCCTCCCATCCTCCCTCCCTCTTCCTTCCCCAGTCCCAGTCCCAGTGCCCCCATTATCCCTACCCCCCAATAACATCTGCCTCCCACTCTCCCCCCTCTCTGTGGTCCCACACACCTCCTTCCTCTCCTCTGGGCTAAACACTACAAATTTCCCTATCTCCCCTGGTAAAATCTATTCGCTACGATCCCCCTCCTTTGGGTTCTTCTTTTTCCTTTACCTCTATGTTTCCTTTCCATTTTCCTGGCTCCTGGTGTTATATAACGGTATATACTCACATATAAGGGATTGTTGCAACAATCAGCAAATGAGGGAGAACTTACATTGCCTGCTTTTCTGTGTTTTTATTATTTCACTTAGTATGACACTCTACCGTTCCATCCATTTACCTACAGATTTCATAATTTCATGTTTTCTTACTGCCAAAATTCCATTGTGTAAATATACCACATTTTCATTATTTATTCATCATTTGAGGGAATTTAGGTTGTTTCCATCTCTTAGTTATTGTAAAGAAAGCAGCAATGAGCATGGATGTATAGGTGTCTCTACAGTATGAGTCCTTTAGGTATATGCCAAAGAGTATTATAAGTGGATCATATGGTAGATTCATTTTCAGTTTTTTGAGAGTTCTCTACACTGCTTTCCATTCTGGTTGCACAAGTTTGCATTCCAGTCAGCAGTGAATGAGTGTTCCCCTTTCTCCACATCAGCAGTGGCTAAGTGTTCCCCTTTCTTCAGATCCTGGCCAGCATTTGGAGTCATTTGATTGTGGACAGTCTGACTGGGATAAGGGAAAATTTAAGTGTTTTATGTGGCTTTCTCTAATTACTACAGATGTTGAGCAGTTTAATTTTTTGTGTGTGTACTGAGCAGTTTTTAAGGTGTTTCTTAGCCATTTTTATTTCTCCATTTGAAAATTATTTGTTCATCTTTTTATTGGGTTGTTTATTTTTTCTTTCTTTGGTGTTTGAGTTTTTTATATCCTTTATAGTAATTTTCTGTTGGATGTGTTGCTGGTAAAAAAATCTCTCCCATTCAGTGGGTTTCCTTTTCACTTCCTTGGTTGTTTCTTTTTCTGCACACAAACTTTATAGTTTAACGAGGTCCCACTTATTGATTGTTGACATTAATGCCTGAGAAGCTAATATTGGAGTTAGAATGTCCTTTTCTATGTCTATACCTTGGAGCGTACTGCATATGTTTTCTTATAGAAGTTTCGGAGTTTCAGGTTTTATGTTGAGATCTTTGGTCCATTTGGAGTTGACTTTTGTGCAGGTTAAAGAAAACGGTCCAATTTCTTTCTTCTGCAGATGGAGTTCCAATGTGGCCAGTTTATGATGCTGTCTTTCTTCCACTGTGTGTTCTTGGCACTTTTGTCAAATATCAGGTGGATGAAATTTAATGTACTCATGTTTGGGTCTTCTATTTTGTTCCATTGATCTATTTTTGTGCCAGTACCATGCAGTTTTTATGACTCTATCTCTTTAATATAACCTGAAATCTGGTATAGAGTTTCCTTGAGTGTTGTTCTTTTTGAGCAAGATTATTTTGGCTATCCAGAGTCTTTTGTTATTCCATATGAATTTTAGGATAATTTTTTCAAGCTCTGGGAAGAATGTCATTGGTACTTTGATTGACATTGCATTGAATCTATAGACTGTTTTTTGGCAAGATGGTCATTGACACACTATTGATTCTGCCAATGTATGAACATGGTAGGTCTGTCCATCTCTCTAGTATCTTCTTCTATCTCTTTCTTTAAAGATTCAAAATTTTTGAGCCAGCCATGTTGGCACATGCCTTTAATCCCAGCACTCAGCAGGTAGAGTCAGGTGGATCTCTGTGATTTCAAGGACAGCCTGGTCTACATAGTGAGTTCTAGGCCACCTGGAGCTACAGGGAGACACTGTCTCAAAAAGACCAAAATTTTTTGAAATTTTCATTGTATAGATCATTCATGTGGTTAAGTTTATTCCCAAATATTCTTTAAATCAAGAAGAAATTAACAGCTTAAACCGACCCATAATATAAAAGGAAACTGAAACACTAATACAAAACCTCCCAACTAAAAAAAAAAATCCCAAGCCTAGATGGATTCACAGCAGAAGTCTACCAGATATTCAAAGATCTA
This sequence comes from Rhizomys pruinosus, assembly GCA_009823505.1. NCBI lineage: Eukaryota > Metazoa > Chordata > Mammalia > Rodentia > Spalacidae > Rhizomys > Rhizomys pruinosus. The sequence goes on along the minus strand of VZQC01007040.1, from coordinate 315,732 downwards.
CAACTAATACTACTTAAGTTATTCAAAAGGACAGAAACAGAGGGAGAACTTCCAAAATCCTTTTGTGAAGCTAGCATCATTCTAATACTCAAACCATGTAAAGATACAACAAAAATGAAAATTATAGGCTTATGTCCTTAATGAGCATATATGCTAAGATACTCAGCAAAATACTCATAAAATTGCATACAGATACACATCAAAAAGATCATCCACCATAATCACATCATGTTTATTCCTGAGATGTAAAGATGGTTCAATATATGTAAGTCGATAAATTTACTAAAACATATAAATGGACTTAAAGAAAAAAAAAAACACATGGTCATCTCAATTGATGCAGAAAATGTTTGACAAAATCCAACATGCATTTATGTTAAAGATTCTAGAAGAAATTGGTTTAGAGAGAACATACCTCAGCATAATTAAATCTGTATATAATAAACCCATAGCCAGCATCATTCTACATGGAGAAAAACTGGAAGCACTCCCAGTAAAATCACGAACCAGACAGGTTTGTCCTCTATCTCCAATATAGTGCTTGCAACTCTTGAAAGAGCAATAAGACAAGAGGAGGAAATTAAAAGAGTACTAATTGGAAAAAAAGTGGTCAAATTATCTCTATTTGCAGACAATATATTATACATAAGTGATCCCAAAAATTCCATGAAAAAAGGGTTAGAGATGATTAATGCTTTCAGTAAGGTGGCAGGTTAGAAAATCAACTTAACAAAAATCAGTAGCCTTTCTACATACCAATAACAAGCAAAGGGTGGAGAGTATGTATCCATATTTTAGAGTGATGTAAAATTAATGGAGGAAAATATGAATTCCTAAGCATAAAAAACAAGACTGAGAGAACGATGCAGGACAGTTATGGCAGAATGCATGATCTGGGATGGGGTGGGGGAGGGGGAAAGGAAAAGGGGAATATGCCTGAACCGAATTGAAAAATGATGCATGAAATACAGAAAACATCAATAAATAAGAAAAGAAAGAGCATTCAAGGCAAACCTCCTATTCACAATAACCTCAGTTGCAATTTAAATTTTTCGTTGTTTTTATTTTAAAAACAGACTTTGTTTTTCAGTGTCACTATTTTGTTTACAGCCCAGTCATAGGTATGCATAGGATCTAAAGTCTTCTTTCATAGAATGCTTTTCAAACCACAGACTTTGAAAACATACATAAGCTCCATTTATATTAAGCAGAGTTCCTTACTATTTTCCTTGACAAAAGCTAGTCATTTGTCTACTTTTCATTGAATAATCTTCCTTCACATGTAGTTTTTCTCTTATGAGGATCTAATTTCATAATAAACTTTATAGAAGAAATTCTGAGGTTCACAATAACAATAGAATAGACTGTATTTACTTTGATTATGAAAATTAACTGAAAATGGAAAGACAGATTTGGGCTCTCCACACCTCACCTGCTGACACTGCATAAGGTTGGAGGGAAGAACTTAAGTCCCAGAAGGCAACATGTGAGGTGTAGCTGAGGTTTGGAACTACCTTAATTGTCGAGCATATGCATTTGTCTTCTAAATAGCATTAAACCACTTGGGAGGCAGAGGCAGGTGGATCTCTGTGAATTCAAGGCCAACCTGGTCTACAGAGTGAGTTTCAGGACAGCCAGAGCTACAAGGAGATCTCTGTCTCAAAAAAAGACCAAACAAAACAAAACTAAACTAAATAGCATTAAATTCATATCACTTACAGCAGTGGATTTATTATTTACTTCTCTACTGTTGTGATAAAACATCACGAGCAAAGCAATTTAGAGAAGGCAGAGTTTATTTTTGCTTATGGTTCCATAGCGATAAGAGTCCAGAGTCCGTCATAGCAGAAGACAGCAGGCATGGAGCAGGAAGCTGAGGCTCACATCTAACAGCGAGCAGGAAGTAGAGAGGATGAGCTGCAAGTGGATTGAGGCTATGACCTCTCAAAGCCCACCCGCAATGCTACACTTCCTCCAGCTAGGCTCCAGCTTCCTAAACCTCTACAAACAGCGCCACCTACAGGGAATTTAGGACATTCTCATTCAGACCACCACAGCTGGTTAAATCTTCATCAATAATCCCTGCTCTTATTCACCAAATCACAAGAAGCACTGTACTATCTGATGGTGCCAATGGACTGTGTTTGAAAGACAATGTATTGGAAGCCACACACCACTGTGAAACTAAAACATTGCTTGCATACAGATTGTGAGGGATTACATATAATTATGCATCTCCTCTCTATCAGATTGTTCTTTATAAAGTTCATGTTTGAAAATTGCGCAATCAAATTACACAAGAGAAAGTTGCAAAAAAACCACCCCACCACAAACAAACAAAACAAACAAACAAACAAAAAACCTGATGTTTTAAGTTAGCTTACAACTGTGTTGTGCCTCATTCATAGCTATTCTGGGCCATGTGCAGCTCACTTGGACAAGTTGTTTACGTCCGAATAGAGTCCTCTAGATGTCTCAGCTTCACTGTGTTAATGTAAGGAAAGTCAAGTCACCTAGATTGCCCTCAAAGAGGACAATTAAATATGGAGATGAAAGATTGTTTTTCTCATCCCCCAAGCTCCAACCTCTTTGTCTTCTGTTGGCAGGAAGCTCTAGATGTCCTTTGTCTAGAATATGAGTAGGTCACATGAGGAAAGCTAGCGCCTCTTCTCTGCCAACTGCTCTTTGTCCATCATGAGCATTGCTCAACACAGGTGCACACACACACATGTAGGCAAAACACATACACAAAAGAAAGAGATATGCAATTCAAGCAAAATAAGTGTCATCTGTATTAATCCAGTCATTTTGATTTCTAAAGTATTTCTTCACACTCATATTTTTTGAGGGGCATTGTAGGCATATCTTCTGCCACTGAGCTAGACCCCTTAAACTCTTTCGCTTTCTCATAATCCATGTTAAACTATTAATATTTTAAAAAATAGCCTGTCTTCTATTTGCAAGCTGATCATTTAGATCAGTGAGCAATAATACTCTAAAGAGCAATGACAATTTGGGACTTTAAATACTATATCATGAGGAATTATTTTCTTCTAAAAGGAGTAAACCTTTTCTGATCCTTTTTATTTTATGTTTTTTTATCTCATTAGATTTAATACTTTTCAGTTATGTCATGTAAACTTTTCTTAAAACTCTTTTTATAAATAAAACATGGATACAAAAAGTGAACAAATGTACTGCTTTCTGGATTATTTCAAAGCTTACACATTTCTTATTAATGCCTGGCTGAAGAAATATAACTTAGTCTTTCATCACAGAAATTCCTTCTCTGCCTCTACTTATGAGGGCCTATGTTCTCTCCCCAAAGGGACTGTTGTTTCACATTCTTGTGGTTGTATCAGTTTGGTATCCACCTGGGACAGTGCAGTTTAATCATTACTAAATGCAGAGATGGAATATTTTATATTCTATCATTTATTTTTCAAGCATTGCCTGGTTACCTTCCTTATGTACTTGGAGACCCAGCAGAACAGTTCCTCTGGGAAATTTAAGCAGGATCTTGGTCTTTTCCTGCTATTGTCTGTCAATATTGAGTCCCTTTCACCTTTAGCATATGACCTGTCGGCATTTGTTTGTAAGTAAGCCCCCAAATGCCAAGGATTAGAGCATTTTCAGTTCAAATTACTTTTCCTTTTCCATCCCCAAACCATTTTTTTATCTGAAATACATGTTATTGTTTCTCTGGCAAGTGGATATTTCATCGTCAAATGATCCTTGTGGCTTTCCATCATTCTGTTTTCATCTAGTATGAGAATGTTCAAGATTTGAATTGACCCTTCTCTTCATCAGACCTAGTATTAGTTATTTTTCTCAGAACCTTGATTTCACTTTAAAAAATTATTAATTTTTATGTGTAGGAGTATATTTCCTGCATGTGTCTAAGTGCACCTTGTGTAGTACAATACCTGCAGATGTCAGAAGAGGGAATTAGACCCCCCTGGAACTGGAGTTATGGACAGTTGTTAGCAGCCATTTGTTGCTGGGTATCAAACTGGGTCCTCTGCAAGAGCAGCCAATGCTCTTAACTGCTGAGCCATCTCTCCAGTCCCATTTATCTTGATAAAGAAGGTATTTTAAATACTATTGTGCATGTGAGCTAAATCCTGTATTTGGATGCATATAGATATTTGTTATTAAAATTTAGGTCTATATTTATTATTTATAGCCTTTTCCATATTTTATTTTATTACTTACATCTATGCTGAAAAACCTGTTTCTCAAGACACAAGGTATGGCAAAATTCAGATCACTGGTATTCAGTTTTGCTCTGACACATTGTTTTGGGAACAACTCTGGCATCTGATCTTCCTTTACGCTTGATACTGCCTGCCTCTAATTTGTCCAATATTTCTTTGCCACATTCCTATAACTTTTACTCTAACAGGATTATTTTATACTTTTGCTGTGGACACATTTTGGCATTTTTCAAATGTTCCCTCTTCCTTTGTCCCTCTCATTTTCTTCTTACTGTGATAAGCATTTCTTTTAAAATGTTCTTCTGGGGGGCTGGAGAGATACACTAGTGGTTAAGACCACCGAGTGATCTTGAAGAGGACCCGGGTTCAATCTCCAGCACTCACATGGCAGCTAAGAACCGTCTGTAACTCCAATTCCAGGAGAACTCCAGTTCCAGGGGAAACCGGGACCCTCTTCTGACCTCCGAGGCATTGCACAACACGGGTGCACAAACCTACATGCAGACAGTACATTCATACACATACAAAAATAAATAAAATAAAAAAAATATTCTTCTGGGAATGACTTCTGGGAATGCTTCTGTTACAAATACAGACCTCCTCCTCCTCCTCCTCCTCCTCCTCCTCCTCCGCTTTATTTTTGTACTGTAACAAAAATTTAACCTTATTCTTTGAGACTGTTTAACAGGATCGAAGCTTCTCTATAACATAAAAAATTTACTAGGCCTTAGGCTCCTCTTGTAAGCTAAACTTATAGCCTTAGCCCCTCACAACTCTTTCTTGCTTGCCCTTTACCCAGAATAATGTATGCCATTTGGTGTGTATGTTGTGAATATCAAGCACAGAAGGTACTGAATATTCATTGAACGCAACAGATAATCCCATTTGTGGTGCAAACGACAGGTGGCATTAGACTGATAACAGCTCTTTGTGGTTGTCTGTGCTGTTCTATATCAGTAGGGATCCAATAGGGAGAGAGCAGTGCCTTTTGGAGCACAATTCCACAATACATCTGAAGGAACAAGTTTTCAGAACATTTCAGGCTCAACTCTTGGTTTACATGGATGGATGCTAAATCTGGCTGTTTTTCTACAGGCATCACTGTAATATAGCATTTCACCTCTGTATATTATAATGTTTGGAAAATTAGATACTTTTTTCAAGCAAATTAGTAGTTGTTGTATACTTTTCTAAGTCCCCCATAGCCAAATAATTCAGTATATGTAAATTCTGTCTCTCCAACAGAGATTAAAGAAATATGAGAATCAAATGCTGTAAGTGGAAAGAGGTGATAGTAGAAATGGCTAGTTCTCTTTAGGAAAGAAAGATTCCTATGTATTGATATGTAGTCTACTTGCTAATAAAAACATTCAGGAAATATGTTTTCCTTTCAGTGATGAAGGAATTTGCTAAATATTTCCATCTCAGCATATTTTATTTAATATTTAATGTGACTTAATTTTATATGTATACTCTTACTCATAAAACTGGGGAGGGGTTAGGGAAGGTGAAAGATGCCTTACATTTAGAATTAACCCTGTGCAGATGTCTGCCCATAATAAATATTGTATACAGCTGTTTTGTTTTTCTTCAATATGTTAAGTTTTTTTGCATAAATCTCAATTAGGTATACTTTGATTAACTCTGGACTGACTGATTGTCACTGTCTCTTCAAAATTGTTTATTTGGAATTTTCCATTCTGAATTTAGATTAAAATTGTTCCCAAAGTTGTAAGAAGACTACACATTTTGCTATACCTACATATTTCTTTATAGAGCTATTGACAAGTCTTTAAATTAGTGGTAGTTATTACTTGATAGTAATTCCCTCAATAGTAAATAACTCAGTTAAATTTTACATAATAGTAAAATTTACAGCATACTGTGTTAAGTAAGGAATGACTGGCATCATAATGTCCTTGAAATTCCTGGAGGTTTCAGAAAATGGGTAGGGCCTACACAAGCATGTATTATATTTGTATTTTCATTATCATGTAATGTGGGGTGTACCTTTTGGATCTTCTCTGTTTGGTATTCTGTATACCCCTTCCACCTGGACAGACATCTGTCTTCTTAGATTTGACAATTTTTCACCTATGATTTTGTTGAAAATACTTTCAGTGCCTCTGACCTGGTTTCTCCTCCTTGTAGATATATATTTTTTTAGTTGATTGGATCTTTACACAACTTTTTATCTTCATATAAGCAGAGTCCCTGCATGTTCCTTTGCTGTTTTTTCTCTTTCTTTTTAAAGATTTAACATTTTCTTTAATATAAATAAATTTTTTATTATTAAACTTTTTCCATAGGTCATACATCATTTTTTTTTCCCGAGGTCAAATATGGCCTCCTGTTTATTGTGAATAGATTTTATTGCAACACAACCAGGCTCATTCACTTTTTTTTTTTACACCTTTGTTTTTTATTGATGCTTTGTGTATTTCATACATCATTTTCCAATTCAGTTCAGGCATATATCCCCTTCCCTTCCCCCCACACCACCCCTACCCATCCCAGATCATGCATTCTGCCATAAGTTTTCTGCATCTTTCTCTGCTTTTTTGTTTTGTTTTCATTTTTTTTTATTAATTTAGTTTTTATTGATGCTTTGTGCATTTCATACATTTTTTCCAATTCAGTTCAGGCTTATTTCCCTTTCCCTCCCCCCC